>DWHO01002518.1:0-13219 GCA_018247575.1 Eurytides lysithous rurik
AAATATTTTGTCCTGGGTGGGAATCGAACCCACGACCATTGGTTTTGCAGTCAGGAGCACTAACCACTACACCAACGGGTCAGTCAATTTCTATATTGTCAAACATTCATAGACAATGTCAAATATTCATCCATTTCTCTTTATGTCACCATAGGTAGTTAAATGTATTTGTGTAGCTCACTGAGAGCCTGTTCAATCTTGCATGTAGACATTCATAGCAATCGGACTAAATACGGACCCTGGTGAATTGTTGGACTCTATTGCCGACAGCATTACAAACATTGCAGTATCGGAATAATCTATTAGAAGTAAATCCTACTGTACCAAAAGTAATTTGCGTTGAATTACTTTTATAGCTATGTAATATTGATGATACAGGGATAAATCCCAATTAGCACATAATTCCCGAATAATTTATTTTTAATTTGAGCTTTGCGGGAAGTATGTACTAAGTACGATTTATAAATTTTACTCCTTGGTAGGGCAAGCCGGGCATCTGGGCTTGTATGGTAGTACCGCCACTGCAGGATTAATATATTGTACGTTGTGTGCTTCGAATATATGTATTTTTGCCAGTTTATTTGCTGGTTCTATTTTAAAGTTAAATTTAAAATAGTAAATTGTCATACTTGTTTATGACAAACAAAACAGTTATAATTGTGATTTGTTGTTTCTCAAAGCTCAATTCCACGAAATAAAACACAAAGGGGGAAAATTTAGTCAAAACATTTTTAATTCTACTGGGAGTCGCTGTTCACAGGAAACCTTCAGGTGGCGATGTTGATTACGGAAAAATTGTTTTGTCAGTTGAAAAATAATTTTAGGGAAAACACAAACATATTGCCTGATTTTTTAAGCTTTCTCGTTAGCGACCTGCATTTTGAATAATTTTAGTTTTGGGTTTATATACTTCTATCGCACAAAGGCAAAACCATATCAATTGAAATGAATATATGGAAAGTGAACAAACGAAAATGCTACGTTTGTCGTATATTAACAGTGACTTGTTTTTAGTTATTATTTAATATAATATTAGAAGACTAATTATTATATTAGACGTTTAATTTGCTATAAATACCTTAACCTAAATATATAAGAGAATAAGAAGCCTATATGATTCTTTGATGACGTGGTTGGCACAGTTGCTAAGCTATTCACTTCGGCATCGCAGGTCATGGGTTTGATTCTCACTCTGGACAAATATTTGTATGAACTACAAATAATTGTTTCGGTTCTGGGCGTTTGTCCGTGTGAAATTTGTATATTGTAAAACGCCCTTATAATACAAGATTATTCTATCTTAAAATAAAGGCAGCGTTTTTTTAAAAAAGAAGAAAAAAATGATAAACCTCAAAAATATCGTATAATAGGTATTTTATATTATTAAATGCATCAATTATAACTATTTTAGATTTTTTTTATACAGAAATTGGGCAAACGAGCAACGCACTGATCCAGTTTTATCCATGTATAATTATGACGTATCAAAAACATCAAAAATAAATATTTCAAATTTGTATTTTGCCTACTCACTGTAAATGCTGAAGGGTATCGTTATAAAAAAGAACTGTAGAAATAACACAAAACAAGTTGTTTGTGACGTTGATTGGATGTATGTAATATGCGAAGCTTACGGATATTTTTATTTTTACACCCGCAAACTTGCTGATGACGGAAGTTTCAGTCTTTGCTTTGTAACATTTATGAAACAATACAGTTCTTGTTTCGCTCTGCTTAATCCGAAATAAGTTAGATTGTCCACATTGAAATAAGTTTTTCTACTTTCCCTGGGGGAGAGCAAAAAGAAATTTATTATTAAATAAAATATTTATTTATATTTGAACGATTAGAAAGATTTATTACTGTTTGTCCCTTTTCTTTATTACAATACTGCACGAACGGCCAATACCTTATTTTTTAATATTAAATCTACATCACACACATTTTCTTTCGATTTTTTATTTTAAATTAAAAAAAATATATATATTTCTTTATTCAAACCAACGATTGCGTATAGTCAGTGTCACTGTTTAAAATACGAATGTAACTATTAAATATTAACGGTGGTAAATGTAAATAAATCCCAATATTTAAAAATTGAATGAATGTTAAAAAAAAAGCCCTTTGCGTGTAGATTTGATCGAAAGTAACAATATTGCAGTATAAAATTAAATTTTATTAATTTTGTGTAATATTTCCAAAACTACCTTAGATTCCCTGCCAAAAGGCATCTTGCCAGAAACCCGTAATTCTAATTTTCAAAGAATTTACATTCAATGGAAGGCTTGTGCGAATTATTAACGTCCCATTAGTTACGGCTTAACGTCTTTATGTATGTGAATATAATGTGTGTTTACGCATATATATATATTTATTTATCTACAGATTAAGTGTGGCAATCACTTCCGAAGTCAAGTATTCTTCATTATTCAATTTCACAATAAACTTATTTGACTAAATTAACTTTTACTAAATAGCATAATAAGTAATATTATGATAAAAAAATCAATCATCATCTAAGTATATATAAGTATCTATCATATTGAATATAGATACTAAGAAATACTATACTAACAATTTAATTTAATTTTTAGTTTTATTTCAATTTGCTTTTAACTCTATTTAGAACAAGATTAATCACCCGAGTGTTCTCTCAACATTAACATTAAAATAATGGAGATTTAATATTTTTACAATAAAATTATTTCACAATTACCTTTGGTACTTATTATTATAAGTACTTAAGGCGATTTTGAAATTTCTATTGTTTTTGATTTGAACTAACAAAGCTACCAAAATTGTTTTAAAAAAAATCACTTTGAATATTAAATCTAAATTTATCAAGTAAAGTTTAAGCAAATATATATTATAAGTATACATTTATTTTCTAGTAGTCACGACACAATAAAATAACATAGCGCCGAGTAATCCACATGAGAATAACAATGTTTTCACTTTGTTTTCAATTCCTTTAGTTCATTTCCACGAATACTCTGGGGAGTGTTTCTCTTCGTACAATTTCTATATCTTTATATTTTGGGTTTGCATCGTGAGGTTAAACAAATACACAACAATCAGTCAACAAGGTAATCAGTCCTAGGCCTTAATACGATAGTATTAATAAGATTTTAATACAAAGAACTAAGAAGTGACATTGAACACTGGTTTTATTTGTGCAATATAAATTATAGTACAGGCATACAACATTATGTTAAATATTTGTTAGTCATAAATTTGTTTGTTTTTTTGTTTCGCGATTGACTCAATGCTTTTCCGTTTATTATATACAAGTCGATATTTGTATTTCTTGAAATATTTCTGTGGCTTAGTGAATGTTTTGGTATATGTATTTTGTAAACAGAATTAACTCTTTGGCACCAGGTCAAGAAATGTTATTTTTAACCTTTTTATGGCATTTTCCATCCATATCATAAACAGTTCTTAATTTGCAAAAAAGTTCTTCGAGTATGTAGTAGTTTATCGTAGGTTATGGTTCAATCAATGTTATGTTTGTTTAAAACATATACGCGCATATGAAAATTTATAAACAAGAAACATATATCAAAGCAATTTGCTTGGGATATGCACAATGATTGATGAACCTATAAATAAGATTACCTGATTATCTAATTGAGAGTGTAGTCATGATTTTATCTTTTAGAAGATAAAGTATATGGGTTAGTATAACGTCGAGAAATATAATGCTACCAACGGTAAATGTCAGTCCAGTTCTTATGAATAAAATTATATAGCATTTTTTGAAATTTGAAAAAAAAAAATAGCTGATGATTTCTTAAAATATTTATTTAATAGAATTTAGTACGAAACAGCATATATATTAATAATACCTTTTCTGATAAGGTTGGATTTTCGAAAAAAATAGAATTCACGTTAATTGAACCATGTTACCTACTATATAATTAATATCAGAGCATATTACATCTAGTATAATAATATAATAATAATGGGAAAAAAGGTGTAATATTATTGTATTAAGTATTGCACTATTTTATCTAATAGAGTTTCACGAGAAGTTTATACGACGATATCCAAATACATATGTACCGTTTTTGCTCCCGGATTAAATACAAAAACCGACATATGTTATTAATTACTGGTCTGGATCGGGGTCGGCTTAAAGTTTACCAAAGTAGTGACAGAATACGGATCAATTTGTTAAATCTGCTTTATCCTGCATTAACGCACCGACGTGCAGGTTAGACGGAGCCCGAATTAGATTGGATACAAATTCATGGTATTATTTTGTACAAAAAGTCATACTACTGGATTTCTCGTGAATTCGTACCAATATAGTTTATTGCTGTTATAAAGTAGTTTTTGTTATCAGAGCAGACATTGTTAACAAGACAAGCTGGTGTGAAATCCTAACAAATTTTCATACACATAATAAAGACGAGCGACGCAAACTAATGGTGTGTTAATAATTTGAACAAGTCTTTCGCCCTATTCAAAGGAAGTCACTTCAGATTTATGTCTTTAAGATATTGGCAAGATGCCCTTTTGTACTTCCTAAATATAATATGATTAAATTTTCAATGTTGAAAATATTCTAAATTACATATATATATAAGCCTCGACTAAAAAATTAAGGTTTCGTGTTTATCATACAATATAACACAGGAAAGAATACCATGCCATGCCATACGTTTAAGTAATAAGCTATTGTAATCGCAAAAAATGTATAATTGACATTTCGATAAACACATAAAGCAAGAAATTTAAACAAAAACTTGTGCCAATTCATTAACTGAACGGTAATGTCTAAATGCTGTAAGTACAAAGTTTTAAAAGTATTACTGTGTTTTCTGACGATTATTATTCTAATTTTATGTAAAATATTTTATCTTTATTAACTGTTCACTTTTGTCATTATTATATATTGTTTATATAATTAACTGGTTAATGTTTTTCACCAATGTTTAAGGATTAATGGTGATATAAAATAAACCAATAAAGAAAAAACAAAATCATCAAGCGGACGTTTTGGATAATATTACGCCAGTAGATGTACAATTATACTTTGTTCATGATACTAATATGGTTATTCAAATAGTATAAATCCGTAGTGCGACAGATTTTAATTAAGGAATGTCGGTGTTAGAATTACTTTGCACGTCGTTATTTGGAGCAAGCTTTCCAAGCAAGTATTTCGTGTAAAGAATGTTCTACTTAATTTAAAAGTATACGTTTGACTTGTTTCTTAATTAAGTAGTACAAACATGAATAAAAACTTACCAAAAGGACGATGTGTGTTTAAACGAAGCGTATTTGCTCTTTTTAACCTTGCCTTACCTGAACCTTACTTCGTTGAAATTTTAGTAACAATTTCAATACATTATATTCAAGTTTAATGTAAAAAAAGGTGCAATACAAAAATAATGGTAATCATCATAGAAAAAATACATATAGTTGTTATATTGACTCGCTTAGAAAAGCATAGAATAACATATAAACACGTGTACAGTAAAATGGACATAACTATATGAACATGGTATTTTATCGTTCTACAATCGCTGAGAGAGAAATAGTTAATCTTTTAATTAATTAAATCCGTTGATTCTTCTGCCAATAACAAAGCCACGAGCTGGATTAAGTTGAACGCCCATTTTAGTCTGAATGCTCATTTATTGTACGTGACTCACAATGGAATAATCTTCGGTTTTATAAAATACCGATGAATTAAAAAAATTCATTAAACATTTCCGGATGTGATAACAGTGTAGCTACAGCAAATTTTGAAGTGATTTTTTAGTACAGCATGTACTATGTACACAATATAACTTCTATGTATATAAAATAAGTGCTAAAGAATTATATTTATGTGTAGTGACGTCCTATATATGTCCTACCTTCTATAAGGGCACTAATATTTAAGAAATATTTTTTTGTTGTGCCTTAAGTCTAAAATATGAAGGTTTTCTCACGATGTTTTTCTCCAACATTGAGCACCTGATAAATCAGCACTTAAATTGGTATTTACTTTTGATTATTATACTAGATGGCTAATATCATGTTTAGTTTGCTGTGGTAATTTGATGTCTGTTAACGCTATTGAACACGGCGTCAAATTCATACTTAATAAAATATACTTGGCCCTTTAAAACCAAAATTAAAAACATTTTGTTGCTCAAGTTATTACACTGTTCAGGAGTTTCTGGTAGATCAAAATGCATAGAACTTAATTGATTGCCTCGTATGTGGAATAGCTATTACATCGTATCAAGGCTTAGCAGATTGTAACGGTATTTTAAAAGAGCAACTGTTAAGTTTTTCGCTAACTCCTCAACAGATCTGCAATCCGAGCTGGTAGTAGTTTCCTCATGAACAAAATGTAAAAATGACTAGTCAATAGTGCTTGTACAGGCTTATCTGAATAAATTATCAGAGTTGTAGTTTATTTGTGAGGTATAGTTTATCTGATGAAATTGTCGATTATGAAAATAGTTGATAATAAATTTGATCCATTTGGCTTTCTAAATGTCACAGACGAATGTAATTTCTGTGGAGAAATGGATAAATGAACAACATTTACGACTATTCCTTTACCATTTAACTATAAAATCCTTAACGTTTGAGAAGTAAAATATCAAGATCAAGGTAAAAGCACAGAGAGACTAAGGATATTTCTATGGCATAGAGAAATATCCTCGGCTGGAATAAATGAAAAAAAAAACAATCATTTTTACTGTTGGTCTGAAGATACGGAACACAGGCAAAAAATTATTCTATTAACATACTATTTATTCCGTTTCTAAAAGCGATTACGCGCACTAATTATATGTTCTTATGAGATTTTCAATGTAGAGGACAATTCAATTTTGCGAACTCTTTAGGCACTATCAGTATATTTTACGTATCTGTCTACTGCGATAGGTTAAGGGAATGGAATATTTTTTGTATTGCATCAAGTAATATGTGATATCTGGTTTAAAGGTGTTGCTAGAGTAAGTTTTTCTTATCGTTAGGCGCACTACTTGTTCACGTATTTAAATTATTTCCTAGAACAGTTAGATGAAGAGAATTATAAATTAAATAAGAAAGTCAGTAAGTAAATAGGCCAAACTTATTTTGTAAAAGAAAGAAAACAAGTAGTATTAGATAAAAATGTTTAACACCAACGGTTAACGTATTATTATACCAAGAAGTATGTATAAGCTCAAGCAAATGAGAATGTAAAATTCTTGACTATTTTATGAATGTGTTATTTTTGTGAGTCGATTTAACATCCCATGTCCTCGTCCTTAACGCGATTCTAATAATCAACATAAAATTTAAATATGACGATATAACAAAAACAACATTGAATTCGCAATTTCAATCAATGAAATTAAAAACTGCTCTAACTTTCTCTTTTATTTATTTTTTAACATTCATGTAGGATTGTAAGCATTTTATCCAATAAAGACATTTCTACCCAACTTTATTGGTATTATTATTTACAGATGAAAAAAATCTTTATAAAGGTGTACATTTTACTGTCCTGATTGAATTAATGTTTTGTACATTTTGTGTTTCACAATTTGGAGAATTGCATAATTTTAGTACTAATTTAAATGAAATTCTTTTCAAGCCTAATTTTTTTTTAATTCCCATGTGCACGATTAAAGTGATTATGAGTGTAAAATTTTTCACAAAAATAAGCGAAGGAAATAGAGCATCGCTACTTTTATGAATTTTTAGTTATTTTATCAGCAGTTGACAGGCAGAAGCTCTGTTTATCTCGTAAAGTTTTTTTTCACACTTTTATACACATCTTTCACGTGTTACATTAAAATGCTTTTAGCCTATAACAGGAGCACTGCTTGCTAAAACTGTGATAACAACAAAAATTAAATAGAGTAGAAAGAAGATACAAAATAATTCCAAGCTATTGCTATATAACTCTCTCTGCTTCTTCATAAATATATATTAATCACTGTATAATATAAAAAATATGTATGTTACGTATATATATATCTAGAAACATAGAAATTGTTTGTTTCTATCCTTGTTTTGAAACTTTGTGGATTATTCAGAAGTGAAAGTGGCTAACGTTATTATAAATTAACTTTTTCAATGAATTTCAAATAATTGGGAAGGTATTGTGTAAATGAAAAGTTTTCTCTTTTCTTCCCCTTCGAAGTTTTTCCAATAGACTCAAAAGAGACATGTCAAAAGTTTGTGTATACAAAACATGGATATATAAAAGAAATGAGTAAATAAGGGTTCAAGAAACATTCACGTTAGAGACGACTTGGTTACGATCAAGACGGATATAATGCGTTTTATTTTGCAAAATTTTGTCAGAGACCGCTTAAGTTTGTATCCATCTATTTTACAACACCATTGTTATTATACACGTGGTCACGGGAATTACTTGTTTATGTCAAACAATACAACTTGAATAATTAGAATGGAAACAGCTGCCAGATTTTCAATCCAACAAATCAAATCAAATAAAATCAAATCAAAATATTTTATTCAAATAGGCCCTTACAGGTACTTATGAATCGTCATTTTTACATCTCAGTTCGTGAGAAAGCTACCACCGGCTCGGAATGCAGTTTTGCTGAAAAGAGCCGGCGAGAATCTCAACAGTTGCTCTTTTAAAAAAGTCGTTACAGTATTACCTTAATACAATAACATCGACAAACGTGGAACATAGCAGTTTTATTTTAAAAGTTTACATGAAAACATGATACGTGAAATTAAACCAATACCAATGATATGGTTATAATATCAATTCTTAAAATGAAATGCAAGTATAGGAAATAAACGTATCAATAATTATTTATTTCTATGTATTATATGAAGCATAAATATACAGTTCATTTGAAGTTATGTATTTTTTTCAAACCTAACTTTAATTTATCCTGCGTTGATTGTGAAGTTGTTAAATACAAAGCTTACGAGCGTCAGTTTTATTTCCACGCCTGTAGCTTGCAGATACGATGAAACTTTCATCCGAAGCTTTCGCTACTGAGGCAGACGAAACAAATTGTGGATTTATGCCACGCTGCCGGGTATTGCGCCCTTTCACTAAAACAATTCCACTTTAATAAAGGGATTTAAATGTTCCTTTCAATTAAAAAAACAAAAAAAAAGTTAATCATATATTGTAGTAGTGAGGCAAATAATGGGCCATAAATAACACTTTTGACATCTATCGAACAGTCAATATTGCAAAGAAATTGGTATCTCTTTTAGCTCATTTATGTACATGGTTATCTAAATAAAGGTGCTAAAATAAATAGAAAAATCAATAAAATTGATCATAATTAAAATTCTGACACGAGTGACAGAACAGTTTATGAATAAAAAAGGAGAACAGGAGAAAGAAGATACAAAAAGATACAGAAACTTAGCGGGACTTTAGCTATCTTTTTTTTTAAATTATGTTTACAATTTTCATAATTTAAATGTTGAAATAGCCAGTAGGCGATCACATCATTCCTAAGGTCAATTTTCAATGAAATCATATACTTTATAGTAAGTAATCTTTAGCACACAAACGTACTTTTACAATTTCCTAAATTCGGCAATAGGAGTTTTCTGGAATCTTATTGTAAAAACGTATACAATGATGGGCACTGTATACGTATATAAAATATATAAAATGAATTCCTAACTTGTAAACGAGTCTTAGATAAAACAATTGGTATAAGTGTCAATGTCGCGGGTGTAACACTAAATTAAGAATATAACATGAACTAGTGTTTTTATAAATTTAAACATATGATTTGATATTAAAATTAAGTTAAACTGTATGAATATATTAAAAGTTTCCAATGAATATTGTGCTGCGTTTAAAATTGTAGTTGCGACAACACAATTATGTATTGTAATCCTATCAAAAGCTGTTCGACCACTATTTCGCCAAATTGTAGCCAATTATATCGAAATGAAATAATTTATTGACGACGTGACACTTTAGCACTTTATTTGGGCTTTTCATTTATATCATTAATTTAATGGCGTGTGGTGCGGTAGCGTATTTAGGTGTACCATAAAATTCAGTTGCACTTTCTATGTTGTGTGTTTTGAAGCAAAAGGTGTTTAGTTTGATTTAGATTAAAATAAAATTTTTGATTTCTTCATCATCTTCATTTTTACATAATAAATTGCTACAGAAATTTCAAAACAAAAATCATTATAATAGGTAATAAATAGGCTTTCCTTTGGCTTTTAAAGTTTGATCTAAAATATCTACTGTTATTTACAATAAATTTTATTCTAGAACCGTATTAAATCTGCGGTAAGTGCTCTAATGTATCAAAGGATTTATAAAATAAACGTTTATTGTAGAATTTAGAGTCTAAGAGAAATTAAACTAGATCGGCAAAACGTCTTTTATCAGTTTATTATTTAAAAATAACATAAATTATTCACTTAGCGGAAGGGCCGAAATTTTTTTTAATATTATTTCTTCGAAGTGGTGGTGATATTTATATGACTGATTAGTATCTAAATAGAGATGAGTTTTGTTCGTTTTCTTTCGAGTTTGGTCTACAACGTGATAAGGTCTTGTCAGAAAAATGATAATTTTTACATATCGTTTCTATATAAGAGATACTTGATAATTTTTTCTTAGTTTATGTCAATGATAAAAACACGTCGATTTGCATTTTACGAATCTAAACCATTTATTTTATATGCAATCGCGTTCTTTATCATTTCATAATATGAAGATATCATCCTGTCGTAATATATACTTAACCGAACCTGTTTTAGATTTTGGCAAGTTATTTTTGTTAACCAAATGGTCAAAAACTCTTACAATCGAAACATTTTTTTAAATACTCAAACATTAATATTGAAATAGAAATACGTTTATAATTGCTATTATAATAACTAACAATATGTAAACCATTTCGTTAGAAGCCGCATGAAGGAGAAACATTCAATTCATCTATTGTACTTGCATTTGTTGTGTCTGCTGCTTACCTCTCTTCTCTTATGTTAACTGATGTTTGTGCTTTAAGCATATGCGGCACTGTAAAGCTTAATCGCGTACCGCACCCGTGGGAGGGCTAGTTCTTACGGGTTGGATAGACCCTACTACTGCAGGGTCACGCATGAGGACATGCGTGAATTAATTCCATAGTTTATTTGAGGATGTCGCCTACGGGCCGTCGGGATACGGTATAGGATCGAAATCGAGACTGCCTTCCTGAGTGACCAAAACGGTAGTGGGGCGGTCAGAGCCGCCCCGTGCGATGGTGTACTTAGTGTACGCGGTGTATGCTTGACGCGAAACGCTGAGTTAGGCTTTACTGTTGTTGTGTGTTAACCCTACTTTGTGTGTGTGTAGAGTGTGAGGTTGACATTGACCGTTTACGCGACAATGTATTCTAATTTAAATATTATTTAGCCGTGAATATGGCGTCTACAAGCGCGATGTGCTCAATTAGAGCACCCAACCGGTATTGAGGGCTAGTCGCGACGCAGACTTTGTTCCCGAGGGCTTTGAGTTTGAGCGGGATAGGCGTAGACATAGCGCGCGCCAAAGGCTGCAACGGGGCTGCCGCGCTTCCCTGCGTCCCCTTCTTCCTTTACCTTCTCCCCCTGTCTTTTTATTCCTCTTTGCCACCTGGCCGCGAGCTGTTGACTCGTTTGCCGGTGGCATGAGGATGCAACACCGTGCAGCGTCGGTTGTTCGCCGCGTGCGAACTCGCAGTCGGTGCATTTTGGCAGCTGGGCACTGCGCGGGCAATCCCCCATGAGACGCTCCTCCGCACAGTGCACGCAGTGCAGGGGATTTTACTTTTATGTTTCAACCTACAATTTTAGTCACTTAGAAATGAAATATTACTTACAATCACTTCAAAAGTGATACGACTGGATTTTTCTGTATATTCTCATAAGTAACTTACATCCCCCTTATGTGAACCATTCCTACACTAAATTACCTTTACAAAATTCGAAAAATGTATACCCACTTAATTATGTCGTTTGCTTTTATCATATTTTTTACTTACTTGTCTATCCCATTACCTCTATTTATATATGTTTATTATGTTATGTCTTACTCGATTTATTTCATTTATCAAATTGCGTAAGTATTATTATTCCTCCGTTTGGAGCAATATCTAATCGCTGAATTAAGCTTTGAAAAAATTATCTCTTAAAAATTCATGACCACAGTTAAGTATTCTAGTGCTATCTGTACTTTTTTTTTGCCAAATGGCAAAAGTATTAGATAAATTGTCGAAAGGTATCGCCACTGCCAAACTACTAAAAACGTGACAGCGAGAACAGTTTTTGACAATCCATCCACAGAAATGTTTTCAACGCTTATTATAATTACATCTTAAGTGTACTTGTGCACTAAAATAAAATTAATCATAAATGGAGAAGTTTAAAATCGTTCATCATTGCTGCTCATAAATTACATAAAAGATTGCGGAGAAGACAGTCCCTAAGTTAAAAGACTAAAGATGGGAGTCACTATACTTCGTACTGACCAGAGCTCGCGCCGAAAGACTTTTTCACGTTTTTTCTAGAATTTGAACAACTTTTTGGTAGGAACATAATCGATACCCTAGAAACGGTACAAAATTCCTTTAAAGGTTTTGTTGCCTCTCATACACCTAACGTCTCCAGAATGGATTTGAAATTTTTTTTGGATTCTGTCAGACGTTGGACTATATTTGAATCAAAATAAAGATATGTGTGTATCCTGCAGAAGCCTAGGCTTACTTGACCTGAACCAAAAGAGAATCAATATGGAGGCTGCATTGGTGGGAAAATATTTTGATGGTTTCCAAAAGCAGTTTCCACCGTTTGATGTCTCCAAATCTGCTTGTTAAAAGACCGACCGAGAAGAAGATAAAGTTCTTTGAAATTAATAAAATTAAAAAAAATACATATAATGTGTACATACGATACACACATAAATAATTTGACGGTTGATTTAGTCTGCTGTTATTTTGCATATTAAATGTTGGCGAGTTTCTTTTTTAAAAGCAATGCGACCTTTGGCCATCCTTATTTCGAGGGCCTAGTGAATTCCACAGAAGTATGAACTGATAAAAAAAGAAAAATGTATACAATCATACAATCAGTATTGTGAGAAGGACAGAGTAGAAGGCGATTACGAGTCGAGGGAAGATTCTTATCGTTTACAGAGCTAAGATATTAAAAGTAAGGATGTAAGTCAGAATGAGTGGAAGAAGAATGCAGAAAAATAGAAAGTGTAGTCAATGTTTTTAAGGAGCGC
>DWHO01002519.1:0-13214 GCA_018247575.1 Eurytides lysithous rurik
TCATGTAATAATTGTAAATCAATTAAGAAAATGTGTAATTTATTATTACATTATTACTGTACTACACACTGGAGAAGACTGAAGAAGAGTCACGCAGCAACATTTTGTATGGTCCAACACTTTCCAAGTGGTATGAATCTGGTATGAACAAATTACTCGATACCAAAACGACGTCTTTCTTTTTACTACGACAGAACGTATATGAGTAAATTTAATTGTAAAGCTGATATTTATACGACTATTAAGCGATCTCTAGTATATAGTATACATAACTACAGATCGCTAGATCGCCTAATAGTCGAAATCAAATATTTTTTTGTTCTAATAATGTGCCTCTTAGTTCCCAGAAGAATTATAGTTTTTGGATTGTAAGATTTACGATTTGACCACTCACGTGTTCGCGAATAGTATAGACGTTAACAATGGACGTATTGTTCTAATTTTAAATATATATTTTTTTTTGAATAACATATAAACATTTTAGATTTCCACAGATCTCTTTTATTTATAACTCTGCCAAATTTAATTTACCCCCGTGAGGCAAAGGCTGTAAAAGGGGTACAATGTTTCTATACGTATTAATATAGATAACTCCTAATATATTAATACATATATATAACTATCTAACATATAGTAAATATACATAACAATCTCTTGTGTTTACTCAGAAAATAAACATTGTCAAAATTTAATTATTTGTTCTTGGAGTGTCGATGCGGTTGGTTTTAATTATATGAATTAAAGAATCGGTTACTGGTGAGATTATGGTGAGTGCTGTGCTGATGTTACTGTAATCACAACGTTAATGCGATTGTAAAATCGTTAAACATTGTAAACATTGGCCATATTAGATAGTATTCTTTTATTGAAAAAAGACAAAGTCCTAAACAAACCTAAGGTAAGCGACACGCCTGTCCATAACAGTAGATACTGCTTAACCCTATGCTCAGGCTAAGGGATCAGCCAGAGATGATGGTGATAGACTTGTTCACAGCGACTTTTATGCGCATTGCATAAAATTGTTCGTTTCAAACCGGATTAGATCAGGTTTGAATTTGAACAAATATTGAATGAGAATGTTCTTTTGATGGTCGATGATGTATTGTTGAGGTGGCATTATATTAATTCTGTACACTACTCGCTTTTAATGAGATGGTAACCTTGCATAGCATAAGGAGTTATGATAAACGCCCATAGACATTTGTAACGGAGGAGATGTTTTAAGAGTTACCAACCGCTTAAAGTACTTCCATACTAGTCAGTCTGTGTTGCTTTTCGAATGAGGTAGTCTGTGCGGCAGAAACTTAATGATCATTATTGCCTTATAAATTACCGTGAGAAGACATGGTCGTTTGTTTGGATTCTTTGATCCCTACTAGGATAACAGAAAAGAGATAGTTTGTACAGTAGAAACGTCAAGTAACAGCCTATAAATATATCCCACGGCTAGCCTAAAACCTCCTCTGTATAAGGACAAGAGGAACTGACCACGCCACTCCCTACAGGAGTGGCGAGCTTCACATATCTTCACATTCTTTTTTATAACAACTTAGATATTATATTGGATTGATGAAGTTCACACATGCCTAGACACCAAGCTTCATGACGCACTACATGCCACCGAGGAAAGTCACAAATAGCGAGACACTGTGAGGAAAATAACAAATTCCACTATAAAGTATCACGACCCTCAGTAATGAGGAAAGTGACACGAGGAGGATGAAGAGAGTGACTGTAACTGAGTCATCTCAACGTTACACTTTACGGTAGCCTGAAAGCAGAAAATTTTAACTGTGATTTAATTGACTTTTTATAGCAAAGTAAAAGAGACGCGTACTAATATGAAAAAAAATTGTCTCCAAAATTAATTTTTGCCCTAATGAGAAATTGGATTTATCTAACATGTTTAACGTATTAGATAACAGGATAGACATATGTAATATACCGATATTACAATAGTGTTATTATTAATAGTATTGTTATTAATTTTATGAGTTGTACTGTCAAAACGGATGCTAAAGCTAAATATATAATAACTAAGTAATCAGATGCCACTGAATCACAATCCTCGGATTATGGTGAAAATATTTCACGCATCATTTTTTTTAAGTAACAGTCTCTGGAGCGGTTGAAGTTTAATGAACATTAATTATATTATATTACAGGACAGAATTGAATGAATACAATTTTGCTTAGATTAAATATCAGTATTGGTCTGTAATAAATATTTTGTAAGTGGTAAACCCTTTTGCAGATTTGACCTGGAGTGGTGATGCTGCATTGCCCAGCAGCAATGTGTAAACACCTGTATTCCGGTTAGTAGGACAATGTTACTAATGCATTTACTGAGCACTCTATCATTTCTCTTCTCCTGCCCTTATGCCACTAGATGGAGTCGGCACGACATGTATTTTTCTTCCATACTCCTCTATCAGCCGTCGTCTCCTCAGTCACACCTTTCACACTCATATCTTTATTCACGCAATCCATCCACACTTTCTCCGGTCTTCCCTTACCTCTCACTCCATCTGCATTCATGTCCAAAACTTTCCTAACAGTATGCCCTTTCTCCCTTCTCATGACATGCTCATACCATGTTAGTCTGGTACTCCTTAACTAACTAACGGACATAAAGAACATTTTAAGCCAAGCAGATTCTGTGTGGGTCAGTGTTGTTGGGGGCCGGCGTCTCGTTAACATCAGGCATGAGATAAAGTTACGTCTCGTCACCTGATCTCGTCGTTATGTCCCTGGATTGTCCCTAATCGATGGAAACCAGAATGCTAGTCAAATTATATATTAGGCTTATTTAACAAGTTTATGCAAACGAAATTAGTGATTCTTTACATGTTTTTAAGGTAAACTAATACGCGTATCTGTACGGAGGTGATATAGTCGTTGCCTTACAAAACCCTTCTCTAATAATAAATATTAAAACAAAGAAGTTTTGTCGTGTGCGTTCGGTAATGTGATATGGAAGTTAAGAAAAAATCTAAAATAACTAGTGCCACTGAATTCGAACGCGCTTCCTCGCATGACGCCCTCTCAGTTACTGGGCCATCATCACAAAATGGACGTAATAAATACAAGATAATACTAATATATAGTTACAGACTTACTTTAAATTGTATATTTTAATATATCGTTTTAAGTGTCTTTTTGAGGTGAGTATTATCCGTACATATCTTATCCTGAGATATGGACGGTTAATTGATATGATTTCTGCTTTGAAACGGCCGCGAGTCGTCGCTATCATCGAGTAGACACAGATAACGTTTCCGAAGTTCGATTGTTTTTCTTTATTCGGTAAATTGAGAAGCCAGCCGGAAGCTACCGCCAGCAAGTGGTAATGTATCTAATGATGCTGTAGTTGGAGTTAAGTGCTTAATTGCGAATGCAGCAGTAAGTGATATGGAGTAAATTCTTCTAGACAAAATACTGGCTAAAGTTAGAATATTTTGAGAAGCATTGTCGTTCAAAACGGTTAAAAGTAATAGTTGTGACTACAATGTCGTTCTTTCAAAATCCGAACTAAACTAACGATATCCAACCATAATACATCTTTTTTTAGTATAACCGCAAATCACTTTCTGCTGTTGTAAAAAAAGCTTGACCAGAAAGGTACATCCTCAAAGAAGAACGGTAAAAATAGGCATAGAATCTTAACTCGCCCGCCATCTTCATCTGTGGCGAAATAATTTAAATTTTCATTAAAAACTGATTTCGAATATATTTAATAACACCGTAATAAACAGTTCTCTAGATCCTCTAATAACCTTGCGATAGATATTAGATAAAATAGAATCATCTAAATCTATTGATATATATACGTCGAATCTAGATTATTTTCTTCATATCGAGATTATTCGCGTCGCCATTTTCTTTTAACATGGTGTGGGCGTGGGGAACGTGTAAAATGACAAAGTTCTTGGTTCAATCACGTAGATGCAATATTTACAAAATCATAAAATGAATCTATTCGATTCATCATAAATCACTAATTAAAATGTAAATTATCAACGAAACAATTCAGATAAAACGAAACGGAGTGACAGTTCTATGACGTCCTCTTGAGTCTGTCGTGAACGAAGTATGCGCGCATGCTCAATCCGCCACTTTCGACTGACTTCACGGCTCTGCCAGACGCGCCGAAGTGATATTAGCACCGATCGACGCGCCTTCCGATGCGACATGTAATCTTGTACAAAGTTTTCTACATTTTGTTATAAATATAATCAAATAAAGCAACCTTTTAATGATATAATTACAGTGTACTTTAGTTATAAAAAGTAGCATATGTAGTCAAGTTGGTTCATCAATATCCAGTAATATCTATTATTGATCATACTATTATATATTTATTATAATATTATACTTATTATAATATATATTAGTTGTATAAGATTATTTAATATATGTTAAGCATTGTAAGGTAAAGTGTTAATTTCTTGGTTCCCATTCTTTGGACTTAAAGTGTTGCTTGGCTGAGAACCTTGTGGGATAGACACATATTCTTACTTTGTCTTGACGTCATAAATGTGAAAGTGTGTCCGCGAAAAAGCTGCTGGTTGGACAGATTTTTCGCATAGGACCAATTTTTAAACAGGACAATACAAAAGGAAAGCAAAAGAAAATTAAGTAAAAATCAAAACGCATGCGAGCAAGATCTAGCTAGCAGTAGAATGCCTTTGTTTATATTGAGACACTTGTGTTTTACAAATCAGTTATCGAGTGTTTCAGTCGATGTGAGCTTTGAAAAAGACACGCGGCCTGTCGACGCGACTGCGGCGTGTGTGCAAAAAGTATTTATGCACAAGGTGCAGTTAAAGCATGCGGCAGAGGCATGCTGTTTCGTGTTGTGTGCACTCGGCAAGCGAGCGCAATGAAAAGCTGACGCCGCTCGCGGTGTCGTTTTACAGCGCCATGTGAGAAAGCGGGCCACGCAGTTTAGGTATCTCGTAAACAAAGCTGTTGTCCCGATATGAGTTCGACTCCGAATAAATGATATATATTTGATGATGGAAAACTTTAACAATTCTTTAATTAATTAATGTTAAAGATATTCACGCAGACAGACAGTCACAGACCGAAAATGTTGGGTAAAATAATTTATGCTTGATAGTATCAGCATGGCTGTGGAATTTTAATAGGATCCTCCAAATATATTTGGCACTTTCGAATGATCATTTTTAAATTTTACCAGTCAGTGTTGTCATTCCGTGGGGACCGTCGGCATGGAACGCAGTTCTGTTGATAACAGCCGGCGAGAATCTTATGCGCTTTTAGAATGATGTTACAATGTTTTATATTACAGTATAACAACGGGATAGTTGCATGCATTTGTTTTTTTGGAGACGAAGTAAGTGCGCAACTCATGTGGTGACTCACTCGCCAATGACACAGCGCCACACAGAATGTACTTGACCACCCCGACGGACTGCAAGAGTCCCATCACTTATATCGGTACACCACAAACTATGTATTTCATATTTGCAGATCTAAGATATCTTGTGGAGTTTATTTATATATACGAATGCCATTTTCCTATTTACAGTATGTCCATAGACGCTATAAATCTGTCAATCAATGTCACAAACAGTTAACTTACAGAAGTTCGACACAAGGTATCTTCTTATAGTTTAATGTTACAATTCAACTATTCTAAGGGATTCAATGCAGCCAGCGTTCTTGGTACCATGCCTCACCGGGTAGGTTTAATATATTTCTAAGTTAAGATTAGTGTAATGATAATATGTACTGTAAATAATGGTGGTTGTAAATAAAAAAAGACAGCAGCGGGAGCGGCTGCGTTGCTCTACCACCGTTGTTGTCCACCATTTCGTCGTAAGATTGGACGAGTTTTCTGGATCTATGAGCGAATGTTGATGGAATACAATAGTGTTTAATAAAAAAGGGCCCGCTGAGCGCCTACTCGTTCAATATTAGAACCTATTGGACTCTTAGAGACTGGCTGCTTAGCACCAGTGCTTATATGTAACAAAATTTAGCACTAACCGATAAATAAATATCAAGGGACGTCTCACATACAGGCATCTGATTCCAAACTAGACAGAGCCTGTACTATGGTTATCAGACGACTGACAGCCCAGTCAAAGGAACCAACCACTACACCAATGGGTCACTCGATGGGGGAAAAGAGCTGTTTCAGTATGTAGTGTCGTATTAAAATCATCATTTTAAAAAAATACACTCATGCTTTTTACTCAACCGATTGTAATTCATTAAAACAAGATTAAAATTATCGTTAAATGTCCTATTGCAAAAGAAATATGCAATTATAAATACTTTGCTCAAAGCCTTCCACAAATAAACTAATTAAAGTATGTAATACCTTTTATTTTCGAATATAAGTTCTAAAATCCTGTGGATTTTATATAAAAGCTTATACTGTTGGAATATAAGGACAAAAACTTGCGTAAACATTAAAACACTAGCTGGACAAAGATTTATTAAGGAACCTGCCGGACTGGTTTGTAAATATACACCACCGGAAAAAATATAGACACTGACACTTATAGTAATACTATTAAGTCGAAAAAATATATCCATTTCGTGGTTACGCAATACTATAATGACTGTTCATGATTTGCATTGATACGAATTAGATGAACAAAATGCAGGTGCAAGGCAAAATAAAGGCTAAGCGAGATAGTGCTTGAATTCAATTACAGAGTTTAGAACACAGGTGGGTTGTAGGTTTTATTTTTAACCCCGATTACGTAGGAATCGTGAAGTTGGATACTCTTCGATATGTGTAGGAGCAGGTTCAAGTGTCATTAAGAGTCCGTTGCGTTAAAATCGTTAGGTTTTATATTATGTGCCTCTACTTCAACGACGATTTGTCGTCATCTTAAGTATTCTTTTACCAGGCAAGTGATTTTAAAGTTGAAACTGAAAGTACTGAATGTAACCAGTGTTATTTTTACTTTCCTACTATCATGATATATATGGTTTTAAGTAACAGGTTTGTTAGAATGTACTGAATTAAAAGGGAGCGCTTGGACACTAAATTACCATGGTATGCAGTGCTTTTATTTATTTAATAAGTATATCCCTAACCCTCAATATTGTACAAACCTTTAATTTCAGTGCATATAATTGGAAAGTCATTTTAAATAATTATTTAATCTCTTTATATGTTTAAATAAATAAATACATCTTTAATATAACAAATTCTTCGATTCGACTAAAAGTTTAACGCTATGTACGCGTATGTTCCATTAAGTATAAAACGGCGAATAGATGGGCCTCGGCTAAGTACCTTTAGCATTAGCCGGACTCCGCATAAAGTGAGAAGCGTAAAGAGGCTAGGGACCCAATTGCCCAGACATTGGACAATATTCGCGTAAACCTTAGACACACACACACAAATAAAAAAAAACCTAAATTCAAGGTGATGGTATGGGTTTGGTGACATTTTTGTTTTAGCTAAATAAAAAAAGAAAAATTATTTTTAAATAAAATTTGGTTCAGTTTTTTTTAAGGACGGGACTAGTGCGGATTGCCATCAGCACCCACACCAACAAAGATGGTATTAATGCACACGTGATACTAATCACAGAGAAATAGAGCTTATGCGCTGAATTAAATTTCCTTATAAATCGTGTTAATTTTTAATACTCCTGCAGTGCTGAGAATAAGCAGACAAGCCATGGTAAAGGTCATCTTGCTTTAGTTATACTTTGACTCTAAGAAAAACGAGGGTTAGAATAAATAACCAAGATTTTAAAAACGTTGACCAAAAAGCTATTTACACTTAAAGCTCACGTAAGAAAAAATTACAAGGAGTTATAGCACTTTATTTTTATTTATACGATAATCAAAAGTATTTTTTGATGATATGAGCATTGAAATTTAAAAAAAATCGTCTTATATCAAAACAATGTCAGTACCCTCTTTATCGATATACTCTAAAACGACATATCAATGTCACAAGATGACGGAGAGTGGTACAGAAACGGAACCGTTTTCTTCAAAACTAATCAGATCTAACCATAATCATTGAAAACTATTCTTTGGTCTTTTGCACTTCTTTCGCAACAATTTTGAAGGAAATAAACTAGTCGTCCTTTTTGAACGTATGTATATATTTTAAACGAATACTAATTCCGATAGTAATAAAGATGGTCTGCTTTCGCTAGATGTTGCATTTACGACTATTGCTGAGGCTAAAAGGTTTAAATTCCCAAAGCAGATTCTAAAAGTAATATCTTTAATGATAGTTAATTTAATCATAATATGTAACGGTTCGTCCTTAGACCACTCTGCTTTAGAAATTTGAGCATCTATCGGCATGCTCCATGGATTCACACTTGACGCCAGCGATCTCTTCTAAGTCACTTAAAAATACATGTGCGTCCCATCCCGTAAAAATACACCCTTGTGCAATATCTCATTCATTGGAGCGATGATCTGGCTAGTTGCCAAAAGGCTGCAAACGTTATCCATTTCATTTATTGCTTCCACAACGTACAACGCTTTTGTATAAGCATCAATCACATCAGTCTAGAAATTGGTTTATGAAGTTTGATTTCATATTTATGTTATTACTTCGCCGATTATCGGGAATCTTGACTTCATATACTTATGACGGTTATAAGTAGAACTAGCTAATAGATACACATATTAGTGACGATATGAGAAAAAGTAAATATTACGTACGAAACATTTTAGCACATCGTGAGTGGAAATAGGCAAATCATAATATGCAATGTATATTAATATATAATAGGCAAAGCATAATATGCAATCATAATATGATCTTTCATCAAAACGAATTCCAGTTGGGAATGGATCGACGAAGGTAACGGTCGTAACGAAGGCTCTATATATCATTGGCACAGTTATTTAAGAATTCGGCCAAGGATCAATGAATACAACGCAGGTTATAATAAAAACTAAAAAAAATGTTGAGTGTCAACCCATTTTGATGTTGGATTGGCGTATATACTTATATAGTATTGGAATCCATTTTTAAGTTTTTTAGTTGTTTATTATATGGTTATAATTTATTTTTATTTATTGAGAACTTATTCACGACGTATAGCTAAATACTTTAGATGAATAGTATTTTACATAGCAAGTAACTTAGAATATACCAGACAAGACGATATTTTACTAAAAAGTAATCAACCGAAAAATATAAATTAATTACTAGTTTTTTTAAAGCAAATGTTTTGAGATGAGTCCGCAGTATCTGTTAAATTTATTATTTATAAAATTGAGCTGACTTTCAACACATCAAAATTAAGATTTAATTATGTATACAAGACTATTTGTATGTCCATATACAAAAAAATAGTTGGCTTTTTTAGTGCAATACCAGAATGCAGACTAATTAATACAACATTGTTGCTGTCATTTATTTGCTCCTTTAGAGGTTACTTTTCGGTTTATTCTTGTTTGCAAAATGTTGATTAGACATCATCCTTTAGGCATCAATGAACCACTTAAAGGCAGAACATTCATATGTTTCAAATGGGTCTTGCGCGAATAAATAGAATTTCTTAAGGTGGTAGAGTCACGCAGAAAATCGGTAAGAAGTGACTGTGTTTGCTTCCACGTTACGTTCGTTGAATGAGGTGACCAGTGGCTCATCTCCCTCCCATTCCTTCCGCCCTTTTACGTTCCCCTCCTTACATCTGTCTCCATACCCTCCTTTCCTCCCTCCGCCTTCCACTCCCTCTCTTCTCCTCCCTCCCTCGTTCAAAATTCCGCACTTTAAAAGCTGGCAACGCACGACGGACAGCGGTGATCGCTTACCATCTGGTAAACCGCCTACTGGTCAGCCTACTTCAGAAAAAAATATATTTTTTTAAATTTCTGTTACAACTTGATCCAATTTAACTTTTTTTGCATTAATAGATTACCAACAGCAAACTGTATTGTTTTGTGTGATCGCTTTTATCCCAATAAAGAAATTGTGCTCAAGTATAGCGGTAAAGGTTGATTATGTATAAAATTGTGCGTATTAAACAAAATTATGTATACAATTTCACGGAATCGCTTAATTGCTAATTTACCCTCAAAGTGACAGGCGACGTAATTTACAAAATTGATGTCACCCGAAAAATTAAATCGAATTATTGTTGAGATTATATTAAAGGACTCGTGAAAAACTGTTTTCCTAATGTACATACATTAATTTTTGTTAAAAAAATAATTAACATACATTGAACTTAATTAAAATAAAATGTAATAGATAATTCAATTATCTATTTTATTTATATAGGCACATAGACATTTGCAGCATTGCAGAAGATACAAATGCGTTACCAGCCTTTGAGGGGATGATTTTTTGAAAGAGGAAGAGAGGAGAGAGGGATCAGAAGGGAGAGGGGGTAGAGGAAAAGGCAGGGAGGGGAGCGAGAGAGAACCCTCACTCACCGGACGAAACGCGGAAGCAAAACTTCACTTTACGCCGATTTTCTGTGAGGTCGTGGTACTAATCCAGTTTGAGCCGGTCCATTCAGCAGCGGGAGCAGCTACGTGGCTCTACCACCGTGAAATTAAACCTGTCATCGAAATGGTTGAGTCGGTTTAGAGATTTACCTAAAACCAGGTAGACCAAGATTATACCTAACGTAGCGTCGATGTTTAACTTGTTATTTTTTTATTGATACCATTTGTAAACTACAAGGTACAATTAGTTTTGCCGGCGTACATATTATTAAACAAAGTTAAATTAAGCAAACAAAAAATAAAATGATCACTACAATTATCATAAAAATATTCGTTAATTCCATTGTTCCAATTCTTTTCCAGTTGTTCAGTTCCAGTTGTTTTGATTTATTTTTATAGAGTAGGCTTAGGCATGATTGATTTGGTTAAATTAATCATGCCTACGGCAGTAGGTACGTGATGACTTAAGTGGCGGGAGGTATCGATAAAAAAAGCCATCATGATTTTCTACGCAATTTTGCTGAATTGGAATGAACCGAACACATTCGCAATTACAGTAAATTAATACTAAACGTGTGGTTTACGGTTGACAGTTCGGTGTCAATCACTTGTTAATCATGGCTTAACAAATTATTCACAATTTTAAATAACATTACCTCATTTAGATCTATTTCTGCTTAATTAGTATATGGTTGCGGTTGTTGTTTCTCGCGCAAACACAATGTGGACACTCTTAATTGCTTGTAAATACTGATGCAATTGAATGCAGTGTGATCTGCACTATCAGGGTGTTGAACTATTAGCCTGTTTTATACTATTCAATCAATCAGTAATTATACTATTCAAGCAAAGTGCTAAGGATAAGGAGTAAGCGTCACACATAACTACTTATATAACAGCAGAATACCATCCAGTATGTCTATATGAGTTCAAATCTGTTTGTTTCTCTGTTTATTTCGCTTGTCACTTAGAAAGATGAGATGTTATGTCTTAAGGCTGAGTTAATACACTGGCGATATTTTCCTTTAAACCGGATACAGTAATGCCTGCAAATAACTCCTCGATAATAATTGGCACTTCTCTACTGCATACCGGACTCTGCGAAGAAACCTACTGCTACTACTACTTAATGATATTTAATCACTTGTACTGTTCTAAGTTGATCTGTAATATTGGTTTTTATAAAAGACTTTTTAAATACTTCCGATTGAACAACTAGCGCGCTCTGCACACGAGAAAATAATTTATATATGAGATTAATTCTGCTTGTTAAAATGAAGATTTAGATCTACATACTTAGTAATATCTCAGTAATGAACTTAGATACTGAATTATTCCTCTTTTGTTTCTGAAACTTTGTAGAAAATCATCAAAATACTTTGAAAGTTTGGTTTTGTTCCTTTGTGAAGATAATAAAGTTAATTTAAAGTAAAATATATTTCAAATAGAAGTCTCACTTTTTACGTATTAATTAAGGATAATTATACTGTCAATGAAAGTAAATTGAAGCAAATTGATAGTGTCACGTTATTATAATGTTCTCACTTTCTTACTTTGTGTTAGACTTGTGTTATTAATATTTATTTGTAATGATTTGTAATGAATTCAAGCTGTAATTACATTGATTTATGGTAAGAATGACTGTCCCGTTGGTTTAGTGGTTAGTGATCCTGACTGCAAAGCCAAAGGTTATGGTTTCGATTCCCACCCAGGACAAAATATTTGTGATGAGCATAGGTATTTGTTGTGTCTGGATGTTAATTATCTATATAAGTATGTTTTTAAAAATATATAAGTATGTTTATCAGTTGTCTGATTACCAAAGTACAGGGTCTGCCTAGTTTGGGATCAGATGGTAATGTGTGAGATGATATTATTATTATTATATTATAAGACCATCTATTGAGGTTACCTTATCATCGATATTCAGTGTTACGACACTTTTGTACCTTAAATAACGTGGAGATATTATTTATTAATTAACATATAGTTATAGCTTTAACATAAATATTATACGAATTTGTAAATATATCTGACATATTTTGTTTAAGATTGCATAATTTGGTTCAACGTATTTGGTTTTTGCCTATTTATTTATACTTGACATGTGACATATCTCTTTATGTTCGAAAATCTCTTTAAAATTGTTCTCACTTTCACTTACGCCAATTTTTTGTACGGTCGTGGTCCTTACCCAGTTTAAGCCGGCCAATTCAGCAGCGGCGGCATCATGAAGCGAAGATCACCCCGTTCTTCTATCTTGACCAGAGCGTCCAATAATTGGTCAAATGTCAAACACATAGTCCTTGCTCCAAAACTGAAGAAATTTTAATATATAAATTAAATAATAATCAAGTTTTATTTCACTTTTTTTCTAGTTTAAATTCTAGTTAGGGTTCTTCACTTAAAGCATATTTTAAAAAAATGTTGGACAAATGTTTTTTTTTATCTGGCCTGTATTTTTAAGTACGTAAATCTTCTTTTACTTTAGCCGTCTGGGCCTATTTAGCGAGCTCCGATAAGTCACTCTCCCCAAGAGACTACTAGAATCTTGTTTAACCAATACTCCACTAGATATTGAGGTTACCTGGAACCTTTGGGAATACTTGCTTTTCTTTTACTTTAGAAATTACATGTATTTCTATTTTCACGAATTCCTAAATTAATTTCAACTATTGGATCACTTCAATATAAATTTTGCGGGAACCACCTGCTCAATTTTTTTTTTATGTAGTAGGCTGACAAACGAGCAAGCGGTTCACCTGATGGTAAGCGATTACCGCCACCCATGG
>DWHO01002520.1:0-13212 GCA_018247575.1 Eurytides lysithous rurik
ACACAAGGTAAGCCATACATTTTCAATTTTTTTTACCGTTAAAGTCGCGTCAAAACCAAACGCGTTTTTTCTCGAAAACGACATTTTTTGGAGTTGCGAGAAACATAACTCAACAGCAGCTATTCTGATTCATTTGATATCTATACTACATATTTGTAACACAATTATTTCAATTTACATTGACCGTTTTTGTTTAATCAATGTTTTAAGTAGAAAATTTGTCTATAAAAACCAAACAAAAATTGCCGCATCACACCAAAAATCAAATATTTTTTTTTATTAATTCTCAGATAATCCTACGTAGCGCTGTGTATTTAACATATCTTGAAGAAATATTTCCACTCTTTTATGTTTTAGATGAACCGTGAGGCTTTTCCGCAGATTGGAGGTGGAAAAAAAATAGACGGTATAGATGTCATATATCAATTATCAACATTTTTAGATGTATAAAATACATTTGAGTAGCTGCAAACATGTGCTAAAAGTATGTATTGATCAAAATAAAAAAATAATTGCATTAGTTTCGACACAAAATATTTATGAATACCGAGTCTTTTTCTAGTTTCTCTGGGTAGTGTAACCCCTTAATTTATGATAACCACCCCCTAATTCCACCAATTACTTAGCCTTCATATTTCTCGACGGAATATGTAAAATTAAAAATTAATTGAAACATAACCTACAACAAAATCAGAAAGAGGGAAGTGAATACACACTTTTCTTTTCATTTTCAGCCTTTATCTCTTCTATTCTCTTTTCGTATAAACTACACATTTCCGAAAGAGAATTCTCGTGTTTGACGATCATAGTTTCTTTGTCCTGATGGAATACATATAGGTCTTTCTTAAAATTATTATATGAATAATTGTTTCGTATACGCAGCTGTATAGTACAAATGTATAATACAAACACAGTCATATTTAATAATGAATATGTAACGGTAATCCACTCGCACTCAGTGAAAGTACTAATACAATACAGTATTATATTTTAGTTACAATAAATGCCACATTATTCTATGATGTAGTGTAGTTTTTTATGTTATAACAGCTCTTAACTCAAAAAAAAATCTTGTCACGGACTTCTTATTATTCAGAGGTAGGTAGGTAAGTTTTTTAAAGGAAATAAAGAGAGCCAAATTGAGCCTAACAGTAAGCGGTATACATTATAGTACAATACAGAATTTTAAACCACCAGTACATACTGCTCTGCACTGCACTTCATTCGTTACCTAGAAATATCAAGTATCGCCAACCCGAGATTCAAAAAGTGACCCTTTTGATTATTTCAAGTGGGTTATTTGATAATTTCGAGTGATAACTTTAGTTCCGAAAATAAGATATAAATGCATGATATTGAGCACTTTCATTTAATACACTTAGAGTTTAATAATTAACATGGATTACATAAGATATGATTGATTGTTAAAGAAATTCCATGTTCAGTATTTCTATTGACATTTTTGCAAGTTATTATGTTTGAATAATGAAATATTGACATTTCTTACTCAAAGTAGATACCTTTTTTGCCATCGCTATTGTATTATCTCTTGATATTATTTCTTCTCTTAATATTTTTGCACCCCGTTTGAGATACACTAATTGCGATATCGTCTCCTGCAAATTACCAATCATATCTCGAGAATTCTGCAAATGGTAACGATGGGACTTTTCTAAATCACGAGTCTCCTTTAGTTCCGCTTCAAGTTTGATGTTAATTTCTTTTAGCCTATGACATTCGTTCTTCTCGGCAAAGAATTCCTGATGTGATTAATTCATTATAAAACCAAAAAAAGATTAAAAAACAAACTACTGTCGTTATTAATAATTTTACAATTTTGCATTTAGAAAAATTGTCTAATATATTTTGAAAGCCGCTGAAGATATCATTCGCCTTAATTATATTATCTTCCATTTTTTTTTGTGTTTCGATTATTATATAATTAATAAAGTTTTAGAGTAAATTCTAGCTAACGCTACATTGAGCATTCTGACATTAGTTGTACTGATGGTTCCCGCCAATTTATACCTATAATATACACTTTTTTAATCTAGTCAAAGTCAAAATTTAGGAATGTTTTACGTTTTTAGTGTTTTATTTTAGTCATTTTAGGTTTACGTAAATATAGGAATTTAACAGCTGGCTTAAAACATACACATTTTATTAAACCATTTATTTAGTAAAGGACATGTAACTAAAACAATAGGTCTAAATAATAATAAGAAAAACCCTTTTTTTTTATTCTGTACTAAAAGCATGATAAGTGTTAATACACTTATTTTATTAGTATGATTAAAATTCTTTACAAATGTAGTTTATACTTAATTAAAAATATAACATGCAGAAAATAGCAAGAAAAATTAGGGTAAAAAAATAAAAATAGCTTCACAATTTAATATTACATATACTATATTGTATCAAAATAACATTTGAATGAATTACCAATTATTGTGGTTACTCAAGTTGCAATGAAATTTTTGATTGCTGTAAAGTTGCTTTTAGTGTGAATGGTTTACTTAAATTCTCAATATTAAATGACTCCGTAGCAAATTCTTCCCCGTCAGGGTTTTCATGCAGTGTGAAATTTATATCTTTCACATTTAGTCCAGGATCTACAGAGCAAACATTTTGAGCAAATGGTGGTGTGCCTTCTTTAAAAAGTTTTATTGTTTGATCTAAATATTTCATGTAAATATCTTTGCCTAAAAATTCTACTTCCATATTAACATCTGCCAAGTTAGATTCTGGCATTTCTAGTAATAACCCTGCTTCGCGAGCACAACCAACAGCTATTACTTCATCAGGGCTAATTCCTGATAAAACTTCAGCTTCTGGTAATAAATTAGCAATTGCGGACTGTAGTTTTGGTATTTTCATACTTCCTCCACATAAGACAATTTTTGAAATTTTGCCTTCAAATGATTCTATTGCTTTTTGGGCAGGTTCTATATAGGCTGATATTTTTGATGATATTATATTTTCGAATCTTGCCCTTGTTACATTTTGACTCCAATCAACTCCATCAAGTAAAGACTCAATAAAAACATGGGCAGAATTAAGTGTAGACAAGACATGTTTACAATTATCCGCATGGTGCATTAATTTTGCCATAGCTCTGCGACTTTCATGTGGATCTAGTTTCCATTTTTGTTTAAATTCTTGTGCAATGTATTCTGCAAGGTCCTTAGTCAGACACTGTCCACCTAAATCCGTCCGAAAAATATTTTTTTCAACAGTCATAAATCCCCCAGAGACCTTTACAATTGAAGCGTCACAAGTTGATCCGCCTAACCTATAAACTAAGACATTTATATCTTCAATGGTGTCTTCAATATTGTATGCAAGTAGAGCAGCTGCTGGTTCACTAATTACTTGAAGTACATCAAATCCAGCTAGTTCAGCACATTTTATGAGTCTCTCTCTACTATTATTTAACCAATGTAAGGGTGCTGCTAAAACTAATTTTAAATCACCATCATTTCCAACTGAATGGCTAGCAATAGTAAAGAGTTTTGCGTATATTTTAGTTGCTATTTTATCGGGACTTGAATACTGAGTTGTTTCACTTGTCTCAAACTCGTACACTACATTATCATCATTTTGTATACGACATGAAGAAGTTGATTCTACGTAGGACATATCTTCTTCAGTAAAATCACAATTCATTAGTCGCTTGTTGTGTTTAATAATAGATTTAGAAGACGGTTGACCAGATTTTGCCGGCAAACCAATTTCCCATTCGGATGCATTCAGTGCTACAATTGCTGGTGTTACTCTATCGCCAGCATCGTTTGCTATAACTGCAGGTGTCCCATTGGAAAAGGCAGCTAAACAAGCTGAGCTGTTACCCACATGAATTCCGTATGCTGTTGCCATTTTTTAAAGGTTAGAAAGTATTTTTTATAAGTTGAAAATGTGTAATTTCAATAGACAATAAAAATATCCGACAGAAGATTTCTTCTAATGATTTAAACACAGCCAGTAATCAAAAACATAAAACTATTTGTCTATCACTTGGATATTTTCATTCTTTCTTCTTTTAATATACCACTTGAAATAACAGTGACAAGGACTTTGACAAGCAAGTGACAGACAATACCGAGGGATTCTATTCTGTGTTGCAAAGCTCAATATATATATGTATATAAATCTATAGCTTTAAAAAAAAATTCTACATTATACACAAATATTACTTTGATGACCGTTTGGCGCAGTTGCTAAGCTATTGGCTTCAGTGTCATAGGTCGTGGGTTCAATTCCCACCCGGGGCAAATATTTGTACGAACTACAAATATTTGTTTCGGATCTGTCCGCGTAAGATTTATGTATGTAAAACGCTCTTATAACACAAGACATTTCTGACTTACGATAAGAGCAGCGTTTTTTAAGAAAATAAAATAAAATAAATTACTTATTTTTATTAGATTTATTACAGTTGACTTAATATGACAAATACGGTTATTCGCACCTATTTGAACATTTGCGTATGTATTCGGGTCCGCAATAATCAGTGTGTACATTACACGCACACACGCAAATGAGAATGAAGCTCAGATTAAAAGAGAAAACAAGTGCTTGACTATTACGCTATAATTATATATACCTACGATTTATATATTACGTTATAATTTTGTATTAAGAACGCTGAGAACATGTCTCGTTATTCTAGAGCTTAAAATAAATGAGAATATGAATATTTCCTATAAAAAAAGATATGAAACGATTGAACTACCGATAAACGATCTTACAATTATGTTGGATTGGTAAAGTGAAGAAGAAATTCAAGTAACACCAGGAAATTATAGCGTAGTTGTTTACATTACATACGAGACGGGAACAATAAATGAAAATTACATCCAATGACAGCACAGTGTCGTTTAGTAATTTAATCTAACTTTTAAGAATTAAAAGTTTCAAACTACCCCTGTGCTTTACTCTGTGCTGTGCACTAATAAAGGTCTTACGTGGAGTAGCTCATTTTTATTTCTCTGAATAAAACAATGTTAATGTCAAAACAAATTCACTTAAATAAGGGTACGTTTGTCGTGGAAGTTTGAAGAATGTTTTCAACATATTGTCGGATTCGTATCGTCACTATTTCCCATTGTTTTAACGAATAATAAAGGTGAATTTAGGTTGCTGAAGTTAAATTTAAGAATAACACGGATGGAGTAGTTGTTTACTTGGTTTCCTCGCCAACTACTATTCCACTACTTCCCCACATGGAACACAAATTTTTATCTTTACTAATATAAATCGTTTGAATCGTAAATAAACGAATTGTTATTTTAAAATTTTATATGTTAGTGTAATTCAATATATTGTCAGGACCATATGGAATCTACCATTAGTTTGGAATGCAGTTCTATTGTGAAGAGCCCGCGAAAAGACCAACCAACCTGTTTTTTAAATGTAGTACTATGTTTTATGTTACAATTAAATAGTTATGTCACATCCGAGTCAATTAAAATTATTTTACACATTTTGGACTACCATGAGCTCTTTATGTATTTTGTAATAGGCTTTATTTAGTAATTAATGTTCAATTTTAGTTTTAAAACGTTTTAATAGAATTCTTACAAGTTAGTGGAACGGGAAAAGCAGCAGTCTTAAGTGTGGTCATTGTAAGCGTCTGGTGAAACGTAACGTACTCTTGACGGTTTATTAACATGATACGTCAAAAGCACGAAAAACAAAATTGGTCTAAATACAATTTTGTTTAAAAGTATTTCTTAAAATATATTTTTGCCTTCACGATTCAACTTACTCAAAGTTTGATTACTCTTTTGAAACAGAAAATTAAAATGTTTGTTATTGTTTTAAGTATTTTTATGATTGTATGTCCCATTCCTTATTCATCATTAAGATTTAGTTTTGAAGATATTCGTAATCATTTGGGTACACGAACTCCGTATAGATTTAGGTACAATAAAGATGATTCTAAAATAAAATATCCAAGTAAGTTATTTAAAAATAAAAATAATAAAAATAAACTAAGTTTAGCGATTTTCATCGTTGTCTTCAGATTCATAATTAAAAAATTATTAATAAGACGTATGTAAATTAATACGCTATTTCATTTATTATTCAGATTGTAGAGATACCAAAATTTGGATGGTTGTTCGCCATGGAACAAGATTACCAAGCACAAAAGATGTATTGGGATTAAATAGTACCCTTAAGGAGTTAAAATACGAAATTTTGATGCAGCATAAATTAGGCAAGGGTAAGAATTGATTTTTTTAAATTGTTTATTTTTTTTAACTTGTCTTATGTACATTTGGCAAAAATGCTAAATCAACAAATTAAAATGCTCAAAAATAATTGTAAGAGTTTTTTTAATTACAACAATATAAGGTGTTTTGATTACCATTCAAATTTAAATTCAAAATTATACAAGGTTAAACAATATTTAAAAAAAATGTTCATCAAAATCATTATGTACATTTTAATGTGATAGAAAAACAACATTTGTTATAGTTGTATGAATGTTCATCTAAGGAATTATTATAGTTTCATAGAAGACTAATGTAAGAGCAATGTTTTAACTAGGGTTGTTGTTTGCTTGTTTTCTCTTAAATTGTCTTATATTTGTTTGTGGTTTTAATGTTGCTTAAAGGTTCATTAAATAAAGATCAATTGGATGCTTTTGACAAATGGTATAGTGATATAAATGTAGACCAAGAGAAGTTTTTGACATATGAGGGGCAAGATGAAATGAAGTTATTGGCTGAGAGAACACAGAAAAGATTTCCCAATGCAGTCAAACAGAAGTATAATAATAATTCTTTTGAGGTAAGCCAAATTTAGGATTTAGTACTTAAGATGGTATGTAGGTTACTGATAGGATGCCGGGTTGAATTTAGTGCTTTCTAATAATATGAATTTGATTTAACATAATTATAGATATCAAAAAAAATTATGTCAATTGCATTACCGTTATTACATTATTGAATTACCTTACGTTATTTTACGTTGTTACATTATTGAATTACCATATGTTTAAAAAACAAGTAAAACAAGGAACCATGTGTATTTAAGAAGCAATTAAACATTGTACTAAAGTAAGTGGGCTCTGGGACCTTGTGTTTGTTGATGTGATGTTTTTAGTCAAAGGTTGATGATAGATGTTTATAGCTTAGTTGTGCTTTGAATAAAAGTAAATATAGAGTTTATGGTGATCAGAATAATGTCTTGCTGATGATTCAATACGGCAATAGGGAGCATGCTTACATGATGGGGTATGATATGTAAATGTTATATCCCTTTTTAATTGCCTTGTACAATAAGGCAATTAGACTATAAGCTGTAGCTATCTACTAATTTTATGTTGTATTTCTCTTGTAATTTTCAGTTTCGTTATACAGCTACACAAAGAGCTCAGCAAAGCGCAAGATACTTTACCATTGGGTTATTTAATAAACGAGATTCACAGAATGTTGTTTATTCTCCAGCATCAAAAGTGGATATGGTTTTGAGGGTAAGTTTTAAATGTGTCACTATTGCACTATATGGTAGATTGATTTACATGACATTTTTTGTATCACATTTGATTAAACATTTTTATGCAATGAACGGTGATAAGTAAACATTCTTATATAAGGTAGTAAATGGAAAGAAAAATGAACGAACTTTCAAAAAAAACTTTCAAGAAAAATTATCAACTTAACTCTATTTCAGCCGGAGAAATTTTTTTTTAGATATTTTTATACATTTTTTAATTTTTATTACATTTCTATTGTTTGCTTATAGCAATAAAAATGTTAAATACAATCAGTCAAAGTCTTGTACTGTTGTACTTACAGTTGTGTAATGTCATACCACTAGAACTTAACTCTGAATAGAATTAACTTTAATTTCCTTTCAATTTTAACAATTAAATGAAATTAATTATTTTAGCTTACTAATAAATTTATAATAAATTATTTACTAATAAATTAAATAATTAAATGAAATTAATTATTTTAGCTCATCTTAATGAGCAAACATACAAAATGCTTAGTGTTATTTGATAAATAATTTCATGCAGTTAAGAAGCTTTTGCCTTCAGCATCGAAAGTTGTGAGTTTGACAATCAACCAGGGCATTCTATTTTTATCAACTACATTTTATGGATCTGGTCTGGAAATTTATAATGGCCTTAAAACATTTTAATCTTAAGAAAAGTCCTAGTGTGTTATAAAAGACAAAATAATTACAGTGTAAACTTGCATAGTTCTATCAATGTACTTTTAATCCCATATGAACCTTAAATGTTATTACGGAAAAAGTGTTTATCTCGAAATCTCAATGACATTTCAGTTATATAAATTTGCATAAATTAGGTTTTGCCTGTGGCTTTGTCCATGTATATATAATTAAATTGTTTTGTAGAGAAAATAGCTAACTCCCTTTTACAAATACTTTTGATGTTAAAAGAAGAACATGCAAACAAATCAAAAACATGTTTTGGTATTAATAATAATAATATGAGAAGTCGGTATAAGGATCCTGTAATTTTTTTTTTATTTAATTTAATTCATGTGTGACAGTTTGTTGTTTAAAATTTTTAATTAGTTAACTTTTCAGTTTTATAAACACTGTGACAAGTGGCAAAAGCAAGTTAAGAAAAATCCTAATACATATAAAGAACAAAAATTATTTGGTAAAAGCCATTATATGAACAATACACTTCAGTCTGTGTCTGAAAGGCTCGGTCTTAATAGAACATTAAGTCTAGGTTTGTAACAACCTATGGATAGTTAATGGCTTGCTTTGCTATTTGCACTGTATTAATACTCAATTAACAAATACAGTGACTCAAACAAGATGTTTTATACTTTTACAATGTTTGTTGAAACATTGTTACAGTTCCTTTTGCCGCTTAAATTTTTTAAAGTTGTTATTCACTGATTTTGTATTGCAGTATTTTTTTATGGAAATCACATATTTTTGTTACTTGTTTTACAACTGAATGCTTTACAGCTTTTATTACTATTAAACTAATATTATCAGATATTTAATACAAATTGAATTGTTTTTTATTATCTGTTGTATTCTCTTACAGATACTGTAGTCCTGATTTATAAAATCTGTGGTTATGAAACTTCATGGCGCAAGGACCATTTATCGCCTTGGTGCTATGCATTCGATGGTAATTCTGTGCCGGTAATCTTTGCATTAAATTCTTATTCTTTTTTTAACATCTGGTACAATTGAGTTCATTATTAAAGATTTTCATATATTTTGACTTTTTACCATAGGTAACATTTAAATTGTATTGAATTTACTTTCTTTGTCTAGTTTAAACATAGCTCTAATAAGTATAAACTGGACAGAGAAAGTGAATTTTGTACTATCGTTTTTCCCATTTTTTGTGTAAATATTTACAGTAATTTAGTTAACATACATTATCCATGTCACATATATATTTAAATAACTCACAAATAATAATTCTTACTTATAAAAAGAAGTTGATATGCTTTATTTTGATCTGCTAACTTTACAACTTATTCTTCAACTGCTTATGCTAAATGCTCGCTTATATTCAAATCAAATAAAACATCTGGAAGAGGTTATTATCTTTATTTTTTACTTCAAAATTAGCATTGAATTGTCCCACTAGTTGATTAAATTTAAACCACATATTAATTTCTTTTAGTGTATCATTAAAAAATTAAGATCTTCAGCAGACTGTTATTATCAAGCTCTTATTTTGTTTTTTATTATGATGAATTGTTAATTTCAGGTATTAGAGTACTACATAGATTTAAAACATTATTGGTTGGATGGTTATGGGCATAATTTAACATATCGCCAAGCATGCGTGTTAATGAAGAATTTGTTCGAAAGATTTAGGTATGTTCTATGTTCTTATATATTTTGTATTTAATCAAACAAAAATATATTTCTTAGAAGTCCATTTGCTCAACCAAGCAAGTCAAGCTCGGGATGTGCCAGTAGTAAGGTAGCCAGAAACTTTACCAGGTGAACTACTTGCTCCCTTGCCTAATTCTACCATTAATAAAAAAACAAATAAATTAACATAATCAATTAAAAATTGAAATAGGATAGAAATGTTTTAAACTGTGATCAAAACATTTTTATTTGAAAAATGCTGTCTCTAAATTATTGCTTAAATGACAACTTTTTGATTAACCAATTTTGTTTTAACAGTACCCTGAGTTGGGAGCCAGTGTGTTATAATCCAAATGATAAATAATTTTATAGTAAATAGACTTAAATGATCAAATATTTCTTTATGATTTACCATTTTAAATGTGGTTTCTATGATTAGGATACTACATTACAGGTTTAAATGTTCACTCGTGGTTAGGTTTGATTTACACTTGAATAAGTAATTTTGTGGCATGTAAATCAATGTTTTGTATGCACTTTTGTCATTTTTCTAATTTGTGACTGTAAAACTACTACTAAACAGAATGGTGTCATCCGAAAGTAGATTAATTTAATAAATAGTGAGAAGAGTTAATTTACCTTAACCTAGTCCTTTGTTTTATTTAAAATAAATATTTTGTAAAAAAAAAATGGAAGACTTTTACAAGGAGTGCTAAGATCGAAGTTTATAAAAGAAGTTTGGCCTAAAAAGGATACCATTGGAGATATATTATATATTTCTTCACCTACGTAATAAATATATTACGAATTGTCACTTTTTGTAATTTGACATGAAAACCACATTGCTACCTCGTTCTGAGGCTTATACTGTAATGTTTCTGTTTGCTTTTTCACACTTAGGGGGGAAGGTCCCGACGCTACTTTCCTGTTCGCTCATTCGGGAACTCTACTCAAGCTGCTAACTCATTTGGAACTGTACAAGTCGGAGCGGCCAATGACTGGGGATACCTTCAACCGAGATCGGTTGTGGCGCGCATCTAACATAGATAGCTTCGCTTCTAACTTGGCTTTTGTGTTGTACAGGTTAGTTTGAACTGTTAGAAGGAGACGGTTTTTATGAATGAAGGTGGGGCAACTATGAATAGGATGGTATAAAGTAAGACCTTTCAATTCTACCGACAATATAAGGCTTCACTAAAGTGGCGATCGGACAAATGCTTATGCGTTATGGGTGATGACTACCAGCTACTGTTTGTTTAATGACTTCAAATTGGACTTATTTAAGGTTCTTAAAACTGGACCACAGTGCTACTTGCATATTATGGTTTGTCGGAAGAATAACTTTGGTACCACATAGGTGAATTACCACTTTAGCAAAGTTAGTAGGCGGTACTACCATACAAGCCCAAAATACGTTGGTTGTCTGTTGCATATCTAAAATATTTTATTGATGATATAGGGTAAAAATATCTATTTTCATACTTATTCTGCTTATGTTGGACAATTTGCTGAATTATTTCATTGGGGTCGCTACATTTTAATGTTTCGTTATAATTCGTTTACAAGATAAATAAATTAAAACGAAATATTAGTTATGGATGCTAATGAATAAAAAATTTTTTAAAGTTTCATAAGCTTATAGAGCATTTTAATTTATGGATGGTTAAAACCTTCGATAAGCTATTTTACAATAAGACCACCAGTCTTTAGCTTTAAGAGCCTCAAAGATAGATTATTGTCCGTTACTTGTTTAGCCATCAAATGAACCCGATGGTGTGCTGCGATACTAAATTTGTTATAAAGTTGTGTTAGTCGAAATAATAACTTTTTAATTACTTTGCCACTAGACAGTAATGTGTAGGCACTAGGTAGTGTTCCGATTTGAAGAGATTGAATGCTAAGAAATTATTACTGTAAAGATCGATCCACTAAGCCGTGATATATCGAAGTTGAAATATCGATGCAGGGCACCAATGAATTTCATAACCCGAAAGAAAAAAAAAAAGAAAAATCAATTATACGCAGTGATTTACAACGGTACAGGATAATGTTTCATACATACGTCCAGTCCGCCAATCTGTTGGGACCGCACTCTCAATAAAGCCTGTGCTAAGCGAGGGGACATATCGACGCTGGAAAGCAAAAACATAGTAAATGACACGTGGAGTAATTTTTTTTTAATTACATTGTTGAAATCAGTAAATTAAAGCAAGTCGATTGGTGTACGTCCGGTGAAATATTTAGATTTTGCCGGTTACTACGTTTTTGCTTTGTATAGGGCCCTGTTTAGGTATTAGGGTTGAATTTTGACTGCACTAATTTGTTCGGTGGCTTATAAAATGAAACACGGGCTTCTCTCTGAGGTCTGTATTGCAACTGACTATATTTTGACGTAATAATAACTTGAAGTTAAGGGACATACGTAAACGCGTAAACAGGCCCTATTTGTATATATGTATTGTATTGTGCAGGTGCAAGGATGGTGATTACGTTTTGTCACTCCATCAAGAACGGGTCATCAGGCTGCCGATATGCGAGAACGATCTTTGTCCCCTCAGCACATTGTGGGACCATTTTCGAGATTCAGTAAACGACTGCGACATACATGATATGTGCCGATTAGACTGACGAGCTTTCTTTTATATTGACATGTATTTATGTATTATCTATTATACTTTAGCGATCTAGGTAGTAAAGAGTACTATTAAAATAAAACTCCGGAAATTATTTAATACCCCAGTAACATGCAGTGAAGCTTAGTTATTGCGACTGTATTTTGTATTGTACGTATGTACGTTCAAGGTTAATAAATTTTAGTGTTTACATGGATGGTGTTTTTTTTTTGTTCCCTAAACCAAATCGTAACATTTGACTACGACCCGCATATCACACATTTTTAATATTGAACGTTATTCAGGATTTTTTGGAAAATTACGTACGTATATAGACTGCATAATGTTTTTGAATTTAACATCTTAGATTTCATAAGTTATAATTAAAAAAAGAAACCTGTGTTTAAAAATAAAGATGGTGACGACTAAATTTAAATTTAGTATTATATATAATTTAATGTAATGTAATGTTTATATATACTGTTTAAGTTTTACGCAGTTGTCCGTTTAAATTCTCGGGAAAAGGGTACAAAGGGTTGATTTACGTAATAATAACATTTTGATTTTACTAAATAGCCAAAATGTCACAATTTGCTGGACGTATTTGACAAGTTGTTTATATATGACCCGTTGGTGTTGTAGTTAGTTCTCCTGACTGCAAAGCCAAAGGTCGTGGGTTCGATTCTCACCCAGGACAAAATATTTGTGCGATGAGCAGAGGTATTTGTTCTGTGTCTGGGTGTTATTTATCTATATAAGTATG
>DWHO01002521.1:0-13210 GCA_018247575.1 Eurytides lysithous rurik
TCCAATTCGTGGAAACTAGCATTTCCACGGATTAGGCGATCCGATGAAGCTTTACAGAACCGCATAGGCTAAAAGCGGCAACGTCAGTTAAGATAAGATAAGCAGTTTAAAAGTTTAAAGATTTTTAATGAAAACATATCAGAATATAATCATGACAATGAATGGATCAATACAATAATATTAACTCATTAGAGTTATTATTACCAATAAAACGTTATATGCCAGATAACCCTATTCTGCGGCACTGCGTAAACACACAAGTGTGTGCTCCCGATGCCATAGGAAGGCGAAAATAAAGAAGGCTCATGAAATTTATTTTTAATTTGTTAATTTTATTCATACTAAAACGTGTTTTCGAATTATTTGTCTAATATACTAACATAGTTCTTAAGTTTCTATTACTACTGTACTAACATCTATGGATCACAGTCCGAAATAAACTATTATTAGTATATTTCTTACGTTAGAATAGATTACTTGACTCGTTGACTAAATACTTGAAAAACCCTGTTCAAACGAAATACTGGAGATTTTCGTCTTCCAACATAAATTGTATCTGATGATTCAAATAAACCTTATGGAATGTTTAAAAATGAAAGAAAAATCTGGTTGAGCTGACTATAACAAAATATTTATTACGTATGATCTTAACTATACTTCGTCAAATAATATTGTATCACTCTCAAATGGATGCACAGATTCATCATAATATTCCAAGGGCAGATCATCGCTGCCAGGGTGCGTTGGAAATGGCGGAGCAGTTTGAAGTTTCTTCAACGGTAATACAGTGTCATATAAATAACAAACAGCTCCTGTTTCTCCTGGTATCCCAACTCCTAAAGTCCAGAGAATGTTGTGTTTCGTGTTTATACGAAGAATTTTTACTCCTCTCAAAATTCTCCATCTAAAACATGTATTTAAGATGGCTTAGAACTATTTTACTGGTTATTAGTAGTAGGTTAGTATTTTTTTTATGAACAACTAACAAAATTATGAAAACAGTTTTACCAGGCCCCAAAATGGAAATTTTTAAGTGTTACGTTTGTACTTATAATATAATGCTTAGTAATAAATACTGTTAATACAAATTGTATTAAATAAAATGAACTATATAAATCCATAGTCTCATTTCATGGACCGAATAAGTAAATTGTTATTCAGCAGTCTAAGATTTAATAAGTACAACAACAGTCATTGGCAGCCCTTAAACTATACGCAAGTGATTGCTGTGTTACGGAATTTCATAAATTTCGATATGAGCCGATGTATGACACATACGGTCATGACATTCATTTCACGCGTTATATCAAAAATAATATTAGTAGAATATAACACAACATTGTTAGTACTATTCTACAATATGAGTATTTTGGTGAGAATATACAATGATAAAAACAACTTAGGTTTTTCAAAACCTGTATGGCATAGGGAGTAGAAACGATCACAGGGTTGGAGCCACATAATATAATTAATTTAACAGACCTGTTACCCATATGTCCAGGCATTTTTGTACCAGGCCAAACACGTGCTTTTTCTCCACCACCACCAATATTACCAGGTCTTCTATGTGTTTTTGTAACACCATGTGAGGCAGGCATTCCACTAAACCCCCATCTCTTCATAACACCTTGAAATCCCCTGTCTATGCTGTAATGTGATAAAGTAAAATTTCAGTAAAATTATATTTATTTTAAATACTACAAAACAAACCTTTATCTATTAAATTTTGAAATACAGGTCATGACCAAACTTCACTAAAATTTATAGCTCTCTAAGGGTGCATACAAATGAGATGGTGTGTATGATCTGACAGTCTCAACTCAATATCATCTATTGAAATTAATAGAATAGAAGAAAATTATAAATATTTTTAATGCTTATTAGTTCGTACATTATAACATTTTAACTTTACTTTACAAAGTTGAAACATTACGTCTTATATTAAATTATGTACTTTGATAAGAACTTTTAAAAATGTTTGGAAGAGTAATGTATTACTAACGTTTTTGCTCTAACATCAATATAATCTCCAACCCTAAAATGTGTTGCAAATAGTGGTGTTCCAGAAGGTAAGAATGCATGGGGTGTCACCATGAACCTAAATAAATATTTCTTTGGCAACATTCCAACACTGTTAAATATACCACAATAGTCCTTTGTGACTGTACTAGGATCAATTGTTTCTGATCCAACTAACAGACAACCTAATTTTTGGTTTCTTTTTTTGCTCCGTATTGTAGTCTTCATAGGGTTAAATTCTTCAGGTGGTATATATTTAACAACATGATTGTCCACTACCTGCAAAAATTCTTTTAAATTATTTTAACAACTGTAATAAAAAAAAAAATTGAAAATATGATTAAAAATAAAAGACATTATTTTCACCTGTAAAAGAGTTGTTTGAAATTTTTTTCCATCTTTTGACCATAAAGGATAATTGCCTATTTTTCGAGCAATTAAACCAACTCTGCGAGTAAATGGGTTCCACTCAACAGTCGGCTGTTCTGTTTTTGCTAAAGGGGATTCCAGTGCAATTTGTGAATTGAGTTTCTCTTGCATTATTTCTTCAATAAAATCTCTGTTTTCTTGAGTTAATAAATCTTCACTCATCTATTCAGAAAAGAAAAGATAGGTTAGAATTTCTAAGTAAATTAGGTGTCACTAAAGGTGTTATAAATGCATACCACTCTCTCCTTTGGCATAAACCAATAGGGCGGACGATATCTAGGTGGCCTATAAAAAGCATTTTGCCTTTTTGATACATGGTCCACTCTGAAACAATAAGTTATAGTCATTTGGTGTTTGTTGAAATGAGCAAATATCTTAAATATATATACCTTAATTTACTAAGCGCTGTGCATAATATCTTTATGTTAGAAGTCGCCATTATAAATTTCTGATAGATATGATAGCCCTTAATGACTAGGATTTATCTTTATATCTAAAAATGCTTTATCCAATTAATCAAAGCGGGGTACAACTTCATGAAATTGACACTTGACAGACAACTAAGCTTCTTCTTATAAGCTCTGTGCTTGATGTTAGAACTATGCTACTGTCTCTACTTATATAATAATTAAAAAATACGAATGCAAATATTAAGTACTAAAACTCTACATACGTCGCATAACGTGCCTATATTATATTATAAAAAAAACATAAAATCAACAAATTAGGTTTAGTCTTAATTATGTAAACATTTCCAAACACAGTATATAATAGTATATCATATATGCATAAAAAAATGTGGAAAATTCAATTAAATAGATTAATATTTTCCAATACTGACAGGTATTCGATTATCATTAAAATTTAAACATTTGAGTACAGTTTATTAGTATGAACGTTGGAAATAGATTACTTAATTTTCTATTTATATTTCGACTATGTAAATCTTCATTTTATATTCAAAAATCTCTTTCTGCTGGATTTTCAGAAAGATAGAAAGATGGATTGCACATCCAGGGACACCTGAAAAGGCACCATAGTCACTGGTATTTCAGAAAGCATTTCCCTTTTTCTACTTTTATGATTTACAAGCTGAATCCAATCCGAGGAGGGTTTATGTGTCGTCAGATTGAATCGCGAGAAAGAGTTTATTTTCTCGCGTTTCAATCTTACGACAGCATAAAATCGAAATTTAAATTTCTATTCACATTTAAATTGTCATGCTGTTATTGTTTTTAATTCGTGCAGATACTCGATATTAAAAACAATAACAGCATGACATAAACGATTCAAAAGCTATCAGGCACATGCAGATATCTTGTGTAGGTTTCGAATCTGGGACATTGCGTTCGCCAGTGGACGAGGTGTAACGGGTTCGTGTTGATACTGATCAACCGTGTCTTGGCGGGGTCTTTGGACTTTGCATTTCCTTGTGAGGTTGCAGGTGGTATGGGCATATAATTTATCGCACGTTCTAATGCACCATCCGGATCCAGTAAAACTGAGTAAATTCCAAAAGCCCTTATCAACGAACTAGTGGGTTTTAATTTTTTCAAAATTTTTTTTCGGCTTCGATGCAAATCAGCATTATACGTATGTAATTAATAGCGCCTGTTGGTAGACGGAGTAGTTTTATTTGTACCAATTGAAGTGGTTTTAAGCGGGCTTCGGGAATGTATGCAAAGCGTACGCTTGCATTTATGGGGCAGATGCATGTATTATGCAATTTTCATTTCAGCGACAGTCAGGGGTGCCAGATCGTATAATTGGATACAAAAATGTATAACATAATTATGTTATGATAACTATATTATAGCAGATCGTCTTGAATAATTGGGTACAAACTGGAAATCTACAGATAATTTAAATTTTGTGTACATTTGTTCACATCATTTGTAATAGGTTGTCCGGAAAGTTCGTGTTCGTAAGTTCGGAAAATATTCAATTATTGAAAACAATTGGACGGTGGTAGAGCCACGCAGCTGCACCCTGCAGCACTGATGGTGTTGCCCTTTCGGAAAAAGAAAAGCATTAAATACCTTTAATGCACTTTATTTACCACCATATTCTAAGGCGTACAAAACTGATAAAAATTAACGATTCGTAACCAAACATTTTGCCGAATATGACTGAAGCTATCTTTTTTAGAATATGTACACATGTTATTTGTTTTCAATAATTATGATATATTCAGTCAGGTCTCTCGCGCTACCTATCGGAAATCGTCACGAACTTTCCGGACAACCCGATACATCATGTTTCCAGTACGTCTAATAATTTTTAAAATTTATTAAAATTGGTGATAGCGCTCTCTAGACAGTTTCATTGTATTAAATTTAGATGATTGAACCATTTTCACCCTGCGCCACTTCCACATGGAACCAGTTACATACAAATTTATAAACATACCCTATTTACGGTAATTACGCCATTTTCTTATATATTGTTATTAGTCGTTCGTTTAAAAAAACGAAATAAATTAAGAGCATTAATAATAAACATAATCAACTGTATAATTTGCAATGTGTGAGTCAAAGAATAAAAATGATTACTATCTACTAATCTATCGACTATTTTTTTAGATTCAAATTTTACCGTCAAAATTATAAGTTTTATTATATCAGAATTCGACTAATCGTTCAAAAATACATATAAATTATGTTTTTTTTCTATATAAGGTAAATAATAAATGTCAAAAAGTTACAAAAAGCTACTATTAAAAAAGCAATGCGATTGTTTTTAATGGGGTATTTGTTTTACATCTATCCCCCAGTTCCTGAACCATTCACTGAGAGTGGCAAGTACGGACTGAAAGAAATCAGGGCTTTGCTGCAAACAGTCGCGTTTAAATCAGTATCGTCGGATTATAATATAAAAGTCAACCTTAGGTGTTTTTGGGATATCACTAGAATATAGGGAGAAGAGAGTACTCAATAATCGGGGATTGAAAAGGAACTCTAAACTTTGAACCTAAATTGACGTTACAGGTAGGTTTTTACAGCGTGTATGAATCTGTCGGGCCCGAGCGCTGAACTGTTGTTGAGGTTTTTGATTATGGTCGTAAGCTCTTTGATCGTAGTGTGTTCGAGACGGAGATCAGTTTGTAGAGCTGCAGATCTTCGTGCCGCTTTCACATTCACCTTAAACAGGTGAACTGGATTAGTTAGTTGGATGCTAAGTATTGTTGCTCAAGGCTGTCAGCGAGGCACTCGGCCTTTTCGTCGTCTTCAAACGCTTTTTTACGAGCAGGTAGGCTTAGAGACGGTATTGATAAGACATTCTATGATTTAAGAACTTCCGCCATCTCTCTCCCCTCAGCTCCTGCATACGCTCTTTAACCTCGCTTTGTATCGTATTGTATTAGCGTCAGTCCGGGAACGGTCGTAAAGTCGGTCCTGAATAAGTTCCGCCACTAAAACCTGATAGGCACAGAGTATATAATTACTTCGTTTTAGGTAGGTAGTCGCTAATTACTTTAGTTGATGTCGAAATATACTAATTCAACGTTACATAAATCATACTCAAAGTTAAAAAGAGCTTGTAACAAATGTTATTTTACTTTGATTACTTCTGTGAAAGATTATCAATAGAATATATTTTTTAATGACCCATTTGGTTCAGTTGCTAAGCTATTGCCTTCGGCATCGCAGGTCGTGGGTTCGATTCCTACCGGGGACAAATATATGTACGAACCACAGATAGTTGTTCCGGATCTGGTTGTTTGTCGTGTACAAAAAGAGCAGCGTTTAAAAGAAACACAAAACAAAAATAATGACGTACAGACATGACATCTTTTTATTCGTCATCTTAATTATTTGATTAAATAATATAAATAAATTAATATGATAGTTTTATAATAATCCAAACGGTAATCAAATAAAATTGTGAAACGACTGTAAGACTGAAGTAGTCAAGTATTTGTTGATGATACACAAGTAGGATTATTATTATTAGTTGTTTTTTGCTTCGAGCTACTCTGTAACAAAAAGAAAAAGTGAAAAAGTATCCATGACGTTACAGCCTTTAAATTATAAACAAACACTATAAATCTGTCAAATTGTCAATACGATAAATGTCAAAAATTAGTTTTAATTTCTAATTCTCCGCTAGAGATGGACTCCAAAATTTTAAATATAAAATATTTTGTAATTTTGATATGTATTTTTATACGTCTATCACATGAACACGAGATTAAATTAACTGGACCGGGATTACAACCTCAAAATATAGTGATGCCGGCTAGGTATTTTTTCCTGAATTTCACTGAATATAACGAAGAAAAGTAAGTTGAAACATTTCAAGCGAAAATTGGGATTAATAAAAAACGTATTATATGTCGTATTTTTTAATAGAGGAGACATGAGCAATGGGCTCAATTGATTTTAGTATTTTATTTACAGCCCCGTTATGTATGATATTTATAAATTTTTATTTTAGATATACTGCAGATTTTGGTAAAAGTGTTGCTGTAGAAATAACGGGTCATTCAACTAAAGGCAGTTTATGCCGAATCTGGGTAAACACTCTTGATCGGAAAGATGGTACTTTCATTGTGCGTTATAAGATCTATGAAACATGTGTTGACTTATCAATTAGTATTTATTATAAAAGCAAGCATATTCATTTATCCCCATTGAAGTTTCAAGGTACATTTTTGGTACACTATCAAATATATTTTTTATAAATCAATAAGTTAACTAAATATTTTATTTCAGGGCCCATACAACCTGATCAGTGTAATTGTCCTGAAAGTAATTTAAATCTGTGGTTAAAAAAATATGAATGTCCATCTTCATATCAGCAGATTGACAGTGATTTACAACTTTTTTCAAAGTTAGATATGGTTGAACAAGTGAAGAAAGTAGTGCAAAAGTATCACAAGCCTGAAAGTGTTAGTTTTTGTCACTATGTTATAAAAAATAACCAAATCTATAGAGACTGTTATGGAAAGCATGTTGGGTTTAATATGTTTGCTGATAATATTCTTCTGTCTTTAACTAGGAAAGTGGTATTACCCAATATTGAACTAATTATAAATTTGGGTGATTGGCCTTTAATTCATAAAAACACTGAGCCTCTACCTGTGTTCTCTTGGTGTGGCAGCAATGACACAGTTGACATAGTTATGCCAACATATGACATAACTGAATCGGCACTTGAAAATATGGGAAGGTATTTCATTAAAAAAATTGTTACCAATAATATTAAACATTCATAAGTATATCAGAGGGTATTCAAATGCTGCTGCTTTTTTGAAATGTGTTTAGTTTTTTAATGACAGCTTTTCTTTATAATGAAAATCATAATAAAGAAAATGTGAACTATTTTTATGGATCAGATAATTCATTCACTTTTATTATTTGCTTATTGACAGGGTTACACTTGATACATTATCAGTGCAAGGTAATGTTGAAAAAACGTGGAAAAACCGTAAGCCAATGGCATTTTGGCGTGGACGTGATTCACGCGCTGAAAGACTGAAACTAGTTGATATTGCTCGAGAAAATCCTGACCTTTTTAATGTGTCGCTTACCAACTTTTTCTTTTATCGCGATAAAGAGGCACAATATGGTCCAAAGCAGGCACACATATCATTCTTCAAGTTTTTTGATGTTAGTTGCCTTGTCAATGATTATTTTTTGCCGGTTGTTCATAGTGGAAAAGCTGCTTATTTTTGTAATATTTTTTGCAGTATAAATATCAGATAAATATTGATGGGACAGTTGCAGCCTATCGATTTCCCTACCTACTGGCAGGTGGTGGGTTGGTCTTGAAACAAGAATCTCCATTTTATGAACACTTCTATCATCAACTCCGTGAAGAGGAACATTACGTGCCATTTTCTCGCGACTTATCGGATTTAGTCAAAAAAATAAAATGGGCTAAAAATCATGATAAAGAAGCGCAAACTATTGCTTATAATGCTCGAAAGTTTGCATCGGACAATCTGTTGCCCCAGAATATAATTTGTTATCATGCCATATTGTTATCTGTAAGTAGTTTTGTTTGTGCAGATGTATGTAGTACTGACTTTTTTTTTTAGAAAATGATAAGACAAGTAAGTTGTGTATCTGATGTGAAGCCTTACTTGCCCATATAAACTCAATGCCACACTGTATTTTGAACTGCACAATGCAAGATTTCTCTTTGCCTAATAATTACGCTGCACACAAATCCATTTAAATCGGAACAAAGTTTTGCATACACGCTTGCATAATGCTTGTCAATAACTGCCAATTAAAAGAAAGACCTAGCCGAACTACAAGAGCGCTAGCATTTTAGTGTAAATAAAAAATATTTATGTTTATCATTCGTAGTGTAATTTATCAAGTGCGAGAAAATTCTAATTCTCACTACAATATTTCAAACTCGAAATTAATAGCCGTAATTACCTGGCGTAATTATGTTTCACACAATCTAGATTTAACTACTAGATGCGGAGTAGAAATCACATTTTTATATTTCATAAAAAAATAGTGTTCTTTTATATTGTTTATGATTGTACCAAAATCATTTCCGTTTCCTTCACAGGAATGGAGTAAAAAAATTTCGAATGAAGTGATCGTGCGTGATGGTATGACACACGTGCCGCAACCCAAATTTCAGTGTGATTGTCCATTGGAAAAGAAAAAATTCCATGAAGAGTTATGATAAGGTGTTGGATGTAAGTTTTATTTCAAAATTTAATTCATACTTATTAAAATAAAATTTAAAATTATTTATTTTTATTTATTGTAATACATATATTCAACAGTTAAGATATATAAATCCACACACTGTTATTAAAACCTCTTAACCTCTTTGTTTCAGAAAGAGTTAACCAGCCATTTCAAGTTATTTCTTATCATAGTAGCCATATAGATTTTTATTATTCTTATAAATATTATATAATCTAGTTTAGGAGATACTACATTTTACGGTTTAATTTGACATAATGCCAAATATGATAATCTTCTCTTTTTAATCGTTTTTTATATTTCATCATTGACTATGTTCCGGATATGCACGTTTGGCATATATTAGGACATTAGCATCCGCCTGCGCAACCAGGGCCGGATTTTGATGAAAGAGAGGTCCTTCATGAGGCCCTTCCATTTCTCATTTTTTATTAAATTACATGAGAGATATAAAAATACATCATTACTATGATATATATTAAATAAAACATGTTATTAGTAATCTATACATATTTAATACATTGAAAATTAAACCAAATTCAATTAAGATAAATTTAATTCGCATTTAATTGAAGTCGGTGAATTATATATATGGCTAATAAACAAACATATAAATGTATTGGTATTTTTATGCTTGTTTATTAGTCATATGCGTAGAATTTCTCCTTATTTTCGGTCCAATATTTTAGGGTTGACTGTTTTTCGAATAGTGTAATTTTAATTTTGCTAACAATTTCAATGTAGGCCCCTCTTGATGAAGAGGCCGCAGCTTGAAGTCTAGTTAGCTTTTAGGAAACTCCGGCCCAGTTCGCAACACTGAAAGCGGATGTTACCTCAGGCCACGACAATAAAGAAATTGGTTTGGCCTTACGTTAAATTAAATATTCAATTAAATAGTGACAAATTAAACAAAAAATATATTAAAAGAATTCCCTAAACATTCTATCAGATTCGCGTCAACACTATGAATCAGTGTTTACGAAATTGTTGAATATTTATTGCATTTAACGTGTAATTTATTAAGTTAAACACTCATTTTTTTAAACTATACCACGTGTAAAACTATTTTATTTCCACTTGGAAGTTTCCACATGTAAGTTATTAAATCAAATCAAAATATTTTCAAATAGGCCTTTACAAGCATTTATGAATCGTCAATTTTACATCTCAGTTCGTGAGGAAGCTATCACCGGCTTGGAATGCAGTTCTGCTGAGATGAGCCGGCGAGAAACTCGGAGAGTTGATCTTTTAAAATGTCGTTACAGAATGTTAAGAAAATAATCCAGTGGTTCGCATTCGTGAATACAGTTCATATCCTTATGGATCCATATTTTTTAGAATCGTAGAATTTATAATTATTTAATACGATAAAATTATCTAAACTATTCTTTATTTCAATTTAGAATTATGAAAGATAAAAATTTGATATGAATAAAATTGCCTGCCAGTAAGTGGATAAGAACATGAACTACGTCCTGGTAATTAAAGTTTTGCTTTAATTCGTAATTAAGGAATCTCATCATATAACTATTTAAAACTTACAATCGTACATATGTTCACCACTGTTATGTAAGAGATATCAATTAATATTTGTTAACAATATCTTTTTTTCTGAGTATCAATGCTGTGCATGTGTTATTATAACATAGTGTATTAAATAAATGCATAAACAAAATAAAATCATTTAAATTACTTTAAATAAGATTTAATCATATTTTTATAAAAAATATTCACTATATAACAACAATAAATAGACTATAAATTTAAACATTACGATAAATACCATAAATCTATGCAGGGTTTACTTTTTTTTTTACTATGTACTCTACTCTACTTAGAAAGTGAAATAATTTATTCAATTTATAGTTATAGTCCAAATCTGTTACGTCGTTTAGACTTATTTTAAGCACTTTACATGTATGTGTTAAACATTGCCCATTGGTTCACAAATTAAGATATACATGCGAAGGAACGCTTAGAAATTTTGTGGTCAAATACATATTCATTTAATCTTTTTGATTCTTAAAAAGTATTTTAACGATGCAGTATAACATTTTTCAGCAGTCATAACTTTGTTATTTATTTACATCTTCTATAACAGACAATCTAAATTATATATATAAAGTGTTTTTAGTAGTACTTCCAGCATTGCTTCCAATCGTTATATCAAAAACATTTCCGTCTCTATGACTCATTAAACATATTCACTCATCATGAAGGGTCAATAATTGAGAAAGCAAAGTATTCCATGGCATAATCAAGACAAAAACAATTGGTCTAAATCTTCATCATTATCGCAGACAGCTTTTTGTCCTGTCTAGTAACAAACAACAATTTGACCTGAAAGGTCTAGGTCTAATTTAAATCATTGATAACGGCCTGTTAATGTCAATATTGAAGACATGGTATTTATATGTCGGAGACGGTCATTAGTGCAAAACGAAGCGCAGCACGATTATCGCGAGATGGCAACACTGTCGCGATGACGTCGGTGCTCGGCTCACTTCGTGCTACGACAGAGCCTAGCCGATGGGGCCGCGCTGCTACGACGCTCACTTACCGATTGGCCGTCGTGGAGATCTAGTATCTCCAATTTAGGAACTGTTATCCGTTTCGTTTGCTAAGTTATAACTTTACTGATTATTGAGAAATAAACGTGTTTAGTGTACCCGCTGTTCTCTTTGCTCGATCACCCTATATATATACGCCCTTATGATGTCTGATGATGGTAACAGTAATGTTGTCGCTCCGACATATATAATATTATGTTTCTAGAGATGTCATAAACAAGCAGTTGTAAACATGACGCTATTCAATTTCTAGTGCTTGTGGGCATCTAAAACATTCGTATGGTTTCAATTGCATTAACAAATTTTAGAAACTTGAGTTAAGATTACTTCCTTTGCTGGACTAAATGTTTTGCGCTTTGTATTAATACTTCGACTTAAAGTTGGCCTTGTTATAACAAAAGAGGATGGGGGATATCGTAAGTAGTACATCTTCCTTAATCGAAAAGTATTCAAGTATGTCTACAGTCAAAAGATAATTTCCATAACGATATAAACCTCGGGTTAAAGAAATAATTCAAAGATTAGACGAAATGAAAAATGCAGGGACTTTGACAGACAACAGACGTATGCCACAAGTATTCAATCCTTCGATAGTTAAAGAACCCATAAGTAAAAAACGTGTAATAATCGTTAATGGTTTTACGGGGATTCAGCACAAGTGTCTCATAGACCGATAAGAAGGGAAACAGTCGAGCAAGAGCTTCGACAATGCCGTGGGAGTTGGAACGCTCGCTGATGGGAGAGGTTTTATTCTAGTACGTTCTAGCGGTACATGGCGACGTCGGGGCTGCGGTAGAAGCACATGTAGGCGTCGGCGAGCAGGCGTTTCGCGTGCGCCGGCGGCTGCCTCTCCCGGCCGCCCTCTTCGCCCAGCCACGCGCCCAATTCGGGCAAGCACACGATCTCCGGAATGTTGTAGCCGTTCCGCTCCCCTACATATTGCGTGATTACCACAATGTTGACTTTTCAGGGCGGCACATAACCATTTATTCGTAGAACATTTTTTACATTTCTTTTGCCCGTATCGACGCTGGAAAGCGTAAACGTAGTAAACGGCAAAACTTAAATTTACTGATTTCAACGATGTAAATAATAATAAAAAAAATTACTCCATGTGTCATTTACTACGTTTTTGTTATGATATATTAACACGATGAAACCGGATAGAGGAAAAATAAACAGAGGAAAAAATATTATTCATAGTGTACGTCTACGTATTCTGTTCGCATATACGGATATATACAAACAAAACACAAACGTAAATCAGCTAAAGTTAAGAATTTTTTTTTTTTACAAAATCGTCGTTATTTCTCTTCTACGTCATTAATCAGTAATCTAAATTTCACGGTGGTAGAGCCACGCAGCTGTTCCCGCTGTTGGATTAGTACCACGACCTCACAGAAAATCGGCGTGAAGTTGTTTTTTCGTCCGGTGAGTGAGGTGGCTGGTGGCCCATCCCCTCCCTCCCCTAATTCCTTCTCTCATTCTTGTTCCCGCTCCTCCTTCTCCCTTTCC
>DWHO01002522.1:0-13210 GCA_018247575.1 Eurytides lysithous rurik
ACGCTGACGCAGGTCTCCACGTGGTTCGCAAACGCTCGCCGCCGCCTCAAGAAGGAGAACAAAATGACGTGGGAGCCAAGAAATCGGGTCGATGATGATGATAATAATAACGACGATGATGACCACAAAAGCAACGACGGAAAGGATGTTCTTGGTATGTGTGTTTGTATGTTATTCAGAATCAATATCATACAAAATATCTATAGTACCCGTGATAATATCACGATAATTTTTACGACCGAACTTGGAAATAGCTTGTATCTAATCTTCGATTTTCCTTATTTATATACGTCCTTTTGTTCTAGATGGTAAAGATTCCGGGACGGGTTCAAGTGAGGACGGGGACCGACCGCAGCAAAGGTTGGACCTGTTAGGACAGCGTACAGAGTCCGAATGGTCTGAATCGCGCGCCGACAGCGGGCCAGAGTCACCGGAGCCCTATGAGAGGCCGATCCATCCGGCGTATCAGCATCTCCCCTCGCGTGCCCCACCGGGTAGCACGCCGGCGTCAGCCAAGCCGAGAATCTGGTCACTGGCCGATATGGCGAGTAAGGAGGGGGAGGCCCCGGCACCACCTCCATCGGCGTCAGCCTTCTATCAGTCCGCAGCTGCGGCCGCGGCGGCTAGACTGGCCCACCCCTACGGAAGGCCCGAGCTGTACCGAGGTCTGTACCCGCCAACACACCCCGCTGACGTGGCGCTGCTGGAGTACTCGCGCTCGCTGGCCCTGGCCGCCCCCGCGCCTGCTCCACCGGCACCCTCCCCCTCGTCCTCCTCCACTTCATCGTTGGCCGAGCCGCCGCCCCCGTCCCGCGCCTGACCGCTCGCCCCTCGCCCGCCCTTGGTGCACCGACAATAACTGCGATGCGAGCCGCACCGCGCCCCGCGCGCCGTCACGTCTGTAAATAATGATCATATAAATATGTATACATACGTATATGTACGTGATAATAAATAATTTATGCACCGGTAGAGAAGCTTAGTTTGTGATAGTGGACGCAAGCGCCGCCCGCGCCGCGAGTCCTGCGACTCGCGACCAACGTCGGCGCCACGAAGCGCCGACCGACCGACAATATTAGGTGCTAATACAAGTTGGACCTTGCGACATGTTGCTATATGTAGTTATTATTGGAGGTGGTTAAACGGAGTGGATGAAATAGGTATTAATACGTGTTACGTTTCTTATAGATGAACGGGGACGTTCTAGACTATTAATTTGATGATAATCGTGTAGAGTGTAAATTATTTTCGAAATGTTCTCCTTTTATATTTAGTGCCTAATTACGTCCAATTTTTTTTATCTATTGTTTTATATATACATATAAAAAGTATCTAATCTTCGAATTTTAATATTTATTGATACGAGGTCAGTAAAAATAACATTTAATTATTTTTATAATTTACGAACTACCGCTCCTCACCAGATTCTTTTAAACGTTGAGAGGTATCTGTTTGATTCATTTCTAGTCACAAGACTATGATTGTCTATGTTAAACTTTTAACGAGAAATATCACTTATAATATCTTAGCAATATAATTTATATGTACTTACGTATTTAGTGAAGAATTTGTTAGGGCTTTCAGACGGCCTTTAGTCTCTACATCTATCGTAATTTTGACTTAATTATAACCGATTGCATTTGACCTCGAGGATAAGTCTAAAGTTGAACTATTTCTAGATGAAGATATGGTAACATTGTTCAATAAGTGATAAACATAATATGTATCTAATCTCACGTTTCAAATAGTAATAAAGTAGAGCGTTGACCTTATGACGACAGGGAGTTATTAATATGGAAACACACTTATTGTCGTTGGTAATATCATAAATGTCTGTTAATTGTCTAAAAGATCTTAATTGTTTAAATGCATTGTAAAATACATTTCAGTCAAGCAAAAAAATTCTCGTTTCATTTTTTTATCTTCAAAGAAAAATGAACGTTTTAATAAAACACCTCCTCAAAAATGTCCAATTAAAATAAAATAAACATTTCAATTGCCAGGCACAGCGAGAAACTAAAATGGTGTCATCATTTGTAACAAAATTACCTGATAATAAAATCTCTCTTAAATTAAATTTATATTTACAAAAAAAAAACTGAAACGAAGTACTTGTATTACGAATTGTATCTTAACAATGACGTAACGTTGTTTTTTAATGATTAGTAATAAATATTTATATAATTCAAAGTCATTGAGTTCGAGAGATTAATAGTACGAAAGAAATTAAATCTTAGTCTGAATAGCTTTTACAAATATCGGTCAAAGATATACCGTTCGCTAAATCTGAAATTATTTGAAGCAAGAAGAATTAAGCTATAACTCATTTGGATTGAAAGAAAATGTTTTGATAACATTAACATAAATACCTTATATACTTTTAAAACGAAAATATGTCTTATTTTTCACATATTGTTCGTAAATTATTTTAATTTGTTATATATTGTCTTCGTGATAATATTTTATCCTAATATTCGAAACTGTTTTCGCTATCAATTTGCCTTTAAACTAAGAGTGAGATATATAAATTAATTAGCGTGGTATGGATGGGTATAACATCTACAACTTTGCATTTTTTAAAATAAATGGTACTTACATATTTTTTTTTTGTTTATGATATAAATTTCTCCTCACAATATTCAATAGTGCTAAATGAAACACCTAGTCAGTTTTGAATCGAGCTGATAATGACGTGCAATAGAGATTCTTTAGAATACACGACCGAAAAACATTTTCCCTTTCACTTCACTCATCCCCCGTGGAAATAAATTTTATCATGTTGATATTTCGCAAAAGAATTGGTTTCTTTTTAACAGTTAAACGAGAACAGTTGACTAAGGTTAATTAGCTGCTCTAATTATATAATACATTGCGCAAAGAAGCGATAAAACAGTAATATAGAGAGCCATAATTAAGCTGAATTCTTTTGCGAATTAGTATGTTCAGTTTCACCGCGTAACATAATTACTAAAGAGAGACGTGGACCTCATTAGGATTGTCAATGTTGCTCCAATCGCCGTGAAATCGATCGCATTAGTGATTAGTCTTATATGAAACAATGCTTGAAGCTAATTTCCATCCTTAACCGGTAACCGTTCCAATGTATGCCAGAATGTTCGATTTTTTCTAAACTACAAACTAAGTAGTATTCAAAGATTTCAAAAAAAAAATAAAAATAGGTCTCTGCTAAAATGCTTACCACCTGTTCACGAGACAATATGCAGTAGTCTCTTGTGCCCGTCAATAGAAGTAAAAGGAGACACGTATTCGGTATTAAATTCTGAAGAACTTTATTAAATTAGTGTTTAATTTCCACTCGCTCTGCCTGATCTCACGTCATAATTTAGACAAAATTAGTTGGTAATGTAATTCATTAGATATAAAAAGTATATCGTGTTAATATTAAGAAATTAAATAAATACATGCATGTCGCCGTTTCATAACAGACACGATTTTTCATTGCTGTATAGAGCCGGCCGTCGGCCCATTAGTTTGTTCTGTTAAAGTAGAACTCCCTGAGTTGTGTATACACTTCCGCATAACATACAATGGCCTTGTATAATTGTATTAAATAATAATTAAATGTAATGTATAGGAACTAAACTGAATTCGTTTCGTAATCGATGTAAAATATATATATTTTGCCCAGTTTCCAATATGGTAGACAGACTGAGAGTCCAAAATTGAGTCTATAGTTTTGTACATACATACTTCAATGTTGTAAGTAAAATCTGTAATGTTAATGGATATTTAAGAGAAGTAAGCGCAATAACTTTTCTTTTTGTATCTGAAACCATTTCGTGTAAATAAACTATGTTATAGAAAAAAAAACTGATGGAGGGCATTAATAACCATGTCAGCTGTATAATCGATGAGATATTCCATCTATGCGCAAGCTAACCATGATATCGATTGATCTAAAGATTTTAAACAAAGTAGCACTGTGTGTTAGATATAAATACTATATTAATAGACGAGGTATTAATTTTTCAAGGTTTACTTCAATCATATCTTACTTTATTGATATCTCACTAGTTGATATCGTACTTTATTGATTACTATGTTTCGCTGATGGATCGAATCCTTAGATGATACCTTCGACGTTATAAAGCCTTATGTTTTGATAATTGTATTTATTGGCTTCCAACGTCTTTAAACTGTTCCCCTGGAAGGTGTGTGAATAGATGCAATAAAATTTAATACAGAAATAATAAGAACGGTTTTTATTTATTTCCCTCTTGATTAAACCCTTATGTAGAAATGTCGTATTCATAAAAAAATAAACTGTCACCGACCTATTAGAAAAAACCTAAGTTCATGTATTCCGTTTATACTTTGTCCATTGTGTCTTATTTTATTTGAATTTTATAGGATGATATAATGAGTTAAAGTTTATATATAAACACTTATAATATTCACAAGGTATAATTAATAAAAACTATTAAAAGTACAACTGTTTTTCTATAAATAAAGATTCCTTACTAATTCGACACAAATGCCACACGCGGTAACATAACACGCTCTTTATCTCCATTAATATTCACACTTTCACACTCTCCTTTTATTTTAACTCAAGCCTGAGATAAAGTGAATATCGCCGATTGTTATCGTTTAATTTCAACGCAAAAATAAGGTAAATGGAACTAAATAGAAAAGAAAACTTGATAAGCTTGCCAAATTATACTTTTTACAATTCGCAGACATAAAGCAATTCGCAATTGTCAAATGTAAGTTAAAAAAAGGAGAGAAGTACTAAAAATTTCGACAAATTTAATGTGTATATCGGCAAAATGCTACTCGATAAACATTTTTAAGGGTTGACCATTCATACACCTTAGCTGTTATCTAATAAAGGTTTCAATTGGTAGTTAAGAGTTCGAAATAACCTGACACCTTCTCCCGAGAGTTTATATATTCATATTATAACTGATATTTTATGTCTTATAATAATGTATGGTAATAAACGCGAAAGTGTGGACGCGAAAATGGAGCCATGAAAAAAGCATGTTTTTCGTATAAGTACAGTTATAAGGATTTTTTTTTGATATCATGGGACGTCTCACACATTGACATCTGATCTCAAACTAGGTATATATGTACTAGGTAGGACATATATATATAGAAAATTAACACCCAGTCACAGAACAAATTCTTATGGTCAACGCACCAATATTTTGAATCGAACCCACGACCTTTGGCTTTGCAGTCAGGAGCACCACAATACCAACGGGCCCGGTCTTTGATCTATTACTTGCTATCTCGGATGAATTGCAAATATAATATCAAAAGAAGTCAGAAACAATACGAGTGGAGCCCGAGACCGAATGTTAATTTTAGGTAATAGTACTCTTACTGTAGTCCTTTTACCGTTCTCTATATGAAATAATTATTCTTCTTCTTAAACTTAAAGAGCTAAGCTCTTGTCGATGGAGATCCTTCCTTTTGCCATCCTCACTCCTTATACGACACGACATTCTTTCTTTCCTTTGATTGGTCAACATAAGCTCTTCTTGGTCGATCTCTACCCTCTTTCTCTTCAATTTGTTCTTATGTTATGTATCGTTCCTTAAAAGTTTTAGAGAACATTTATAACCTTATTTAAATCACTCTATAAACCGCTATTACCTACTAGAAGTAGAATTAATTTTCAGTGAATGTCACTAAAACATTAAGCGAGTACTTTATCCAATATTTAACTTTATCTAATATATTTACAACAACTAATATTTACAATATTATTGTTATTACACTGTTCATTATCTAAAATCTAATATAACTATCAACTATAAGGTTGAATGAATGTCTATTCATGCTATTTAATGCTATTTAAGCTTGATACTGTTTATTTAGTTCAAATTATGACCCGTGAGAAAGGTATATAACTGAAGCGGCGATTACTGAATTAAAAAGAAACCGAAAACTGAAAATTGATTGATCAATTGACCAATCAGACAGATCGATAAAATAAGCTATCAAAATGGCACCGTTTAGTATTAAATTGACTGATAAAAAGTCAACGATTCATAATACAGCACAACGCATACTGCAGTAACATTAACAATTCGTACCTTCAATCCGAAGCGAGCGTTCCCCAATTGGCATTTGACCTTTAAAAACGTCTCTGCAGTCTGGAGGACCCGTCTAAATGGAATGCCCTCGACAATACAACAATGCCGCGCGGATTCCCAATTGAAAACAATTACCGACGGAGGCTTCAAAAGTAACGGACCACTTCGAACTGATAAAATATCAAGAGGACGGAGGGCTCGCTAACGCAACAGAGTAACATCTTATACGCGTCCGGGGCGATTGGACGGTAATTACGAACAACCGACGTACTCGACCTTTCTTACCCGAGCAAGCTTCAATAAATCAATCAACCGAGGCCCTAGCTCATCGCATGCACCTAATTAGACATCAAAGCCGACGCGGCGGCAGCTAACCGCTAACTCCATATAATGGAAACGCACGAAATTCCCCCGGTACTCGTAATTGGGCCAAAGTCTAACAAATACGAATAAATCATTGACACTGTCCGCTTTGATGTGACCGTGTCCGGTGTGAGGTCAGCACACCGGGCCCGTGATATGTCTTACATTCATTATTGGCTCACGTATACTAGATGAAAGGCGACTACAATATAAATAAACAAAACGCGTGAAGCGCACCCAGTAGCGACAGCGTTGAAAGGACGCATGACGGAATTATATTGGAATTCATGAGAACCACTCAATTACTTTCATCCGTCCTGTTATAACATAGTTACGTCGGCCAATGAGTGATTTATTCGCCGCATAGGCTATGGCGACTTTAAAGACGGCATTAATTCTCGGAGGCACCTTGTTTTTATTATTCGGACGCGGCTGAGTAAACTTAATAGGATATATGTAAGGTGAAACGAGACGATTTTGGCCGCCCTCCACGGGTTCAAAACTGAAACGGTCAACGACATTTCGAATTGATGAGTAAGTAATTCTACTGTAAATGTCTTCTGAAAATGTGTTCATATTTTCGATTTCTTACACTACGCGTCAATAATAAAAAAAAGATTAGTTCAACGAAAAAAAAACATTAGCAAATAACTTTCATAAAACATTGGGAAGTCAAAGAACAGAACATAATTATAGAAATCAACACTTACATTAAAGCAATGTCGTGTTTCGTTAATATCTTAAAACAATACAATAAGATTTGATGTGTAAATATCTATCCTTACCTTTGCAATGAATTGTGGAGTAAAATATTTACTTACGAAATAAACTAAAAAAAAATAATTAAAAGAATGGTTGTTCAATTCTTTCTTAACACAATCGAATTAGCCTTGGGAGCCCTTACATACTTTCCTTACACCGTGTAACCCATAAGGTTTCTCTGTCGTTTTAAGAATTTCAGACATTTGGCAAAGGATTGCAGAATACGATGAAAAGGTCGAGATTGTGTACCATTGCAGCTGGAGAACTTTATTACGTACTCGTTGCGACGTTCGCCGATTTAAAATCGGAGGTTCACTAACGTAGGATGATTAAAAATATATAAAACCTCACAAAAAAGGTAACACCCAACACTCGGACACGGCTCTGTGATGAACAAATGACATTGTTAAATAAGCACCGACAAGTGCTGCGAGGCCAATCGAGATATTTAAACGATGATTCAGCCGGTGGTACTCGAAATCATATTTCAATTACAAACTCTCACACGGTAATTACGCGTCATTGTCACCTCGGGCCGCCGCGATTGTTGCGTCGGACCAATCTATAACGCGTCATTCAGCGCCCGTAATAAAGCTATCGGAACGATTCGTTTTAAAAAGCAAACCCTAACCTCGCGTCGCGCTAAGTGACTTGGTGATTTCATTCAACATCCGTGAGAGCGATATGCGCTGGCCGACAACATCCAAACGAAGAAAAAAAGCCCGAGTTATTTTTACAAAGCCCCTCTGAGGGCAGCGTGTTGTGTAAATAGTCCAACATGTTTCTACAACAAAGAAATCTTAATAGCCGATGACGGGCATAAGTCAATATAACAATCAAAGAGTTGATTGCTCATAATTTCATATGCACACGGGCGTCGGCGTGTCGGTGGACGGCATGTAAAGACCGCGGCACCGTCATCCGGCATCACGTCCCGCGAAAGCCCTCGAAATTTGTAAGTTATGTTTCTGTTATAGGATTAGCATAAAACATGGTTATCTATTGCATACCTGGTTACTAAAGCGTTGTACGAACGTCTGCGATACAGTCACATCGTGCGACCGCACTTCATCGGAATTGCAGCTTTCGTCAGGTTGTTTTACGGACGTTTTTTCTTCACCATCGCGCTGGGAATCCTTGAGTCTGGAATTCCGATTTCGTAGCGGCGACTGCTATGCCATCTAAAATATTGGACATCTCCATCTCGGTTGCTGTTTTGCTTTTTCTTTCGAGACAAACAATGAGTCTGGATCGTCAGGGAATGTATGCATGTTTTAAAATACACACAACAATAATTAAACAGATCAACAACCATGTTGCACCTGATGGATTGAAATATATTCTAATATCATTTTATAAGGGGATTTCGAATAGAATTTGAATAATCATCCAAACGTGAGTACAATAAGGTACTAAACCGATATAGTTAATTATAGCATATAAAATTATATGAGACATAGATCTTGATATGATATGATCGCATCTTTCGCTCCGACGATGCCAGATACAATAGATAAATAAATTAGGGACGAAATTCATATAAACATATAAAATAAATTCGCGTTTTTTTTAGAGTCCAAATCGTGATCAGTTATGGTTGTCGGTTTTCCTTTTGAACAAATTAATTTTAATTTAGGTAGGTAGCTTAAAATAAATAAGCATATCAGTATAAACAATATTTGTTAACATAATGACAATCAATACTAAAACTATTAAATTTGTAATTTCTAAATAGAGTTGAGAGGCCAAGTCCAAATAAGAACAAAATATATTTTTTTATGTAGATTTAATTGTTTTTTTCTAGCTGTTTTTTCTTATAACTGTTATGATGTATATATGAAATGAGGATAGATGAAATTTTTTTTGACAAGAAAAATTGTGTGCAAAGTCGAAGTCAAAGTTTATTCAAAATCGGATTGGTTTACAATTACTTTTTGACGTCTATTGATATTACTACCTGTTCAAAAAAAATATATCGGTCCTGAGAAGAACAGGCGGAAAACAAACTCAGAAAGACAAAGTTCACTATTGAATTCAGTCAGATTGATAAAGCATTGTTTTATAAATAAAATAACAACAGTACCAGTGCAAACACCAACCCTAGGGATGAGTTGGGCTCCCACCCAATTCTACGGGGCATCTGAATGATGGCTTGTATTATTTTTTGTGGGCATACCATGTCATCGGAACGATTGTGGCCGATTCACTATGATTTATCGATGTCCACATTACAAATACGACACAACATTATGCGATTCTTTATTTCTTCTTTAAGCCATATTAGTATTCCGCCAACAATCCCGGGCAGCGTTTGTTTTGTCATACCGACTAAATGTTATTTTGTTGGAATTTCAAATAAACAATTGTCAATGGCCGGTTTTTTTTTATTTAAAATTTCCCGATAATATAATTAATTCGGGGCTTCAATCAGCCCTGATGATGTTCCCAATGGGATGTTCGGCTCGCTCATGAATTAAAACAGCAGTATTATGTTTTCTCAGCGCTCCCGTTTTCGATACGTCTTAATTTGTTCGTAATGATTAAAACAATTAGACGCCGATCGTTCGTTTCGCTGGTTTTTGCGAGTGGTTCTTTCGCCGGTTGTGTCCATCGCTTTCCTTAATAAAGCGCAGGGTTGTTAGCGCCGCTTGGTAAGTGCGTTAGAAGCCAATTAATAGGCCGTATGTGCAGGGCCGGACTTAGTGTCGAGTAGTGTTGAGGCCCTAGGGAAACAAAGGAGGTCTCGCCCTTGGTTTTTTTCCAAATGAAATACACAACCTTTTTCAGTCGAGCATTTTAATAAATAATTTACTGTGAAACCAAGTAAATTCTTTTTTACAAACAAATATGAACAAATTTTGAGGACTACTTTTGAGGTCTTTATTGTGAAGGCCCATCTTTTATGAAGGCCCCGGGCCTCTAGCCCGGATGCCCTCCTCTAAATCCGGCCCTGCGTATGGGAATCCTTGCAAGTGTCTGTAGCAAATCTCTTTCAGCACGCATGGAAATTAATCGTCCATTGAGTGTGCGAGCGGCTATTTCCTGCAGTCCAATTTACTTGGAGCTCACATACCGAAAAGTTTATAGCCGATTGACGTATGCCTAACCTGAATAGTTCAATATATTGATGTAGTTTTATAACGATTTCTGGTTTTTATTTTATTTCAGCTTAACTACGATGTTAGGACGACTCGCATTACACATCGCCAAGAGTTCCTAAATTTTAGGTCAAATAAACAAGTGTAAATTCAACAGATTAGTTTAATCTATATGGCTTACTGTCGCATCTCCCTGACTTAAACGGCATGGATAATGTTGATAAAAATTTAAAAGACCTTAGAATAATTCTGCTAAGACCTTTCAAGTTTCTTAATAATTTCCGCCAAAAAATAACTGCGACCTTTTATGGTCTTTCACCAATGTGGCTGCAAAGTATTGACGAAACCATGAATTTGGAATCCAGTAAAATTATTAAAATTAATTACTAAGGTGATTTAAATTTTGCATCATCCACGCAACAAAAATATAGAACCATGATAGGGTTGTGGTAAGGTTATTTGTGTCAACGCTGTTATGATTTGCAACTATGAAGTGTGTAGAAGTAGTAGCTTCCGTTACACTAAGAGACGGAATTGGTAAAAGTACGCCGCCCATGAAAATGTGTAAGTTGTTTATAATATATTCCTTTTAACTTTATTTATGTATGTTTCTATATGAGGTTCCTATATGCATATAAATAATATACATATTGACAGTAATTAAAAGTGATAAAGCGCATAAAAATATAATCAGTAATTCATAAGAAAACAATATTAATAACGCTTACTGCGCACATCCAAGTAAACGTTTTACACTTTATGTAACTTTTGATACCTAGAAAATAAAAAAATAAAAATTGCAAAAATGGAAAACTAAGATAATAGACTAGCATCAGTTTGTGAATTGCAATGAAGTAAAGAGATACATTTTTGTATCCTCCACATTAAATATATTATATCTATTATTGTGTGCTTCTTTAAAATTTCTAATTAAACTAAAACTATAAGTTTGCTTTATGAATATTCAGTTAAAAAAGTGAAGTAGCCAGGATGTTGAAATTCTAAAAATATACATTATATGAATATAAATCGGCGTTTAAATTTAAGAGCTGATATGGTGTACTCACAGCAATAAGAATGTACAATGTACGATATTAAGCTTTATCATGGGAGGTTCCATTTAAATATCTTTTGTCTTATTAATTACTCGTATAAAAATTCGCGTTGCCGCTACTTTATAGCCGGCCTAGCTCTTCTAAGTGCTGTTGCGAGCCGTTAATTCTTTTTTCGAACTTTAAGGGTAACGAATTTCACATATAATCGTATGTTAATGTATGTGTACAGCGATAAACAAACAGAAAAACAATATAATCTCATAATTATGCTAAGTCGCTAAACGGGTCCGCCACGAATCAGAGCGTTAAGTCTAAGATTCGTGGAGGCGGTACGCGCCATGTGATTCCGTTGGAGGTAGAAGCGAGAGGAGTGCGCCGTTTTCGAATTTCGAGTACCAGTTGACGCAAGTTTTATAATTATAAAAACAATTGCACAAACGCACAATGAAAACAAGAGGGCTGCCCCGTCTAACGACGTAATAATAATATGAGATCTACAGTTAAAATGCGTTGCTTTTCTTTTCTATTTTTAAACAGTATTCTAGCGACTTCTGTTCGAGACAGACCAAAAGGTTTTCTTCCAACATACACACACATATATGTACGCCTCTCTCTTGATCGAATAATGTAGTTTTTTGACTTTGACATTTGTGATTTACTAATCACGATGATTGATATTAACAGAATAAACGTAAACAACGATTTCTTTTTACGTATAACATAAACATTTAAAGATTTCCGCAAATCTCTTTAATGTGAACGCAGTAGGTACATAGTTTATCTGCATGTATAAACGTATGGATTTATAGTTATGTTGATATGTTAGCACATAATACGAATATATTATGTTCTCTAATATATAAACGAATGGCAATAAAATGTCATCGAGTGACGAGACGAGCAAAGGAGCGCTCAATGGTGACACATTTATTCATAGTGGCCTCTATGGCCGAGTGATATAGGCCCGCGAATTACAAATCGGAGGTCGTGGGTTCAAATCCCGCGGAAGGCAATGACTTTGTGTTATTGTTCTTAGTTTAGGGCGTTACGGGCTGATCACTAGATTGCCTGAAAAGTAAGATGATCCATTCGGATGGGCATGTAAAAGGTTGGTCCCGGCTTCTTATCGACCCTATCTACCGGTGGCTTGGACTAGTCGTTATTAAGAGGTCGGTATAATGTCACCGCCTCTGCGCCTGATCTCTCTCCGGTCGTGTCGGTTATCCTTCCCATCGGGCTATGAGAGTAAAGGAAAAGTGAGTGCACCTGTGTCTGCGTAAACGCTTGTGCACTATAATATATCCTGCGCACATGGCTGATCTCTTGTAAATCGGCCGCCGTGTCCGGTATCGGTCGGGAGGACATTATTATCATAGCAGCGCAGTGACACGTAGCATTTTGAATAAATATTTGAATAATTCGTCGCTGCTTGAATGTACGCAGCGCTCACCTCTCAGATACATCAGATGGACTACCTCAGTGGCCACTATTGTCTTTTAAATCGGAGCACAATAGTGCTCAAACACCCTAACGCCGATTTTTCTCCTCATTAAGCCGCAATTAATTTTGTATATTGCACAATTATCACATGCAGTTAACTTTATTATTATAATGTTTTATTTTATAAACCAGTGTCTGTAATAGAGCTTGGGAATGTTGTTCGCGCCTATAATTGACATGCACACGCATCGGTAAAACCATTGTATAGAAAGTCTATGTCAAGAATCGTGTGTAATATAAAATAGATAATAGACAATCATGGTTAAACTTTTTTTTGTTGCATTAAACTTCTTTTTATTGTGTTGAAATACGAAAATTTCAAATACATCCGTAATAGATGCCGATTTTGCATACCGCTGTAATA
>DWHO01002523.1:0-13206 GCA_018247575.1 Eurytides lysithous rurik
TGTGACGGATCCTCTTCCATCATCAACTTTTATTCTTCAGCTAAGTTTTCCGGCCGTTCACAGGGTTTGTTCTGTAGGTCAAATTATCCAGAACGAAAACGTACCGTGCTTTCTTTTACAGTAGTTTCCCCACGGTGGAACTAATTCGTAAATAACAATGACAGACACACAAAATAATATCAAATGGTGCGAAAACGAGTCACTCGATAAATTTAAATTTGGAATTCCGAACCAAGCACCATATTGGAGATTAGAGTTCATTAATAAACAAAACGAAACGCTGAGTTCATATGTAGGAAACATAAAATTAAATTTCTAATAATCCTAATAAAATTTTCCAGAGTCAACTATGGCATTTGAACGTTTTTCTCTTACTATGTCCCGTGACCACGCACGCTGTAAAGTACGGCAAATTGAAAGGCGATAAAATTTGTGAATCGTGTTTATTTTTGATCCATTTGTTAATATACATATATACGCTTGATTAAGACAAATATGTACAATTGAAATAAAAAAAATATATACAATTAATTAAGCCTGCAGAAATTCTTGCCGGTTCTTTGGATAGACCAAGTTTAACCGATGGTAGTATTCCGATAAGTGCTTGGAACAAGGTTTGATTCATGTAAATATATTTTGACTTTGACGTGAATGAGTCAGACGGCGCTTTTTATAATTTTGCATTCATTTGGCGATACGAAAGGACGATAATTGTTTTGAACCTGTCAATGTTGAATCTTCAATTGATTAGCCGATCTCACGTATAGTGCATAAATATCTACGGAACTACTGAACCCGTTAAGTTATATGTTTTAGCTTTTTGTGTAAAGAGACAGCTATTTATTGTCGTTACTTTTGTTAACTGCCATAGACTTAATACTGTTATGTGCGGTTCGGCGTCAAGTCAAGTCAAAAGTTGGTTTCGATACATCATGAATGTGTGAAATACATCGTGAATGATGAACGATAGATTTTGGGCTGAGGGTTGTTAGATAATTACTATAATCGAGCGAATCAAAGTGACGCGTATGCGTATGTTTATAACAATTAGAATTCACACTAACATAATGCGTCCGGTGAGACAGCGAGCGGCGACCGAACGAGAAAAAAAATCATTGCACGCGGAAAAAAAAAACAAAATGGCGGCACGGTGATCGTCAAGGGGGTGGGCATTTTAAATGTTCATTCTCTAACACACGCGCAATAGTCAGCGCGATGACGCGACGGGGGTGGCGGCTACCCTTTACTATCGCTCAGCTTCTAACTCATACTACGCCCCGGGCAAATATACCCTGGCCCAGCCCGCGCGGCCGTTTACGCGAAAACTCGCAGCGGCTCGCGAACGCAAAGGTCAACCTAAAATGGCCACGCGCGCACCCGGAAACTATACGCACACATGCTCGCGCACGGCGGCACATCGGGACGCGTTCGTTGTAGGCATAAAATTCGGAAATATAGACAGATGGGCAGTACTCCTCTGAGAACCGCAAATGAGATACCCGGCGAAGTGGAACCAATTCGCTATTTAGCTTTATTTATCCCGACTAGCGCAACGCGCGGCGCGTTTGAAAATGCTGCAAAACTGCTGTTGCCGTTGTCGGTGGGCTTTTTCGATAATTATGCAGTAAATAGTTGTCGGCCGCCCGCCGGCCGCGTTGTTGCATTATAAAAATCGATGGACCAACACGCTTGGGCGCCCGTTTGTTAGGCTGTGTCAATAGTACGGACGTATAATTGGTAATGGCGATGAATTCGTTTCCGAAATATCAGCGGTCAAGTATTTATATTGTAGATATTTGATTAAAAAAGAGACATTTTTAATGCGTGTCTTTGCGCCTATTACAATAAGCTCAATTTTGTTTCACTTATATCTCTTTCCTTTTATTTCATATTTAATTTGCGGTTACAAAATGGCGCTATAAGAATAATTCTATTTTCTTTACATATATCTTAAAAGATTGTCTGTTTTATATTATTTACTTCTTAGGTTATTAAGACGAATACGTCCTACGCCTAATTGTAAGCGACACGCAAATGAATGCCCATATGATTACAATCCCACATATATGTGGGATTGTATTGATCATATGTTGGGCATTCATATGATCAATTAAAAAATTATAATTTTGAATTGATCATATTTAAAACTGTTTGTCTCTGGACTGCGCTTTTTAGGTACTTGAGCTGGTGCATCTATAACCAGGAATTACTCTAGCGACATTGTCCTTCTCATTAATACTTAGTTGCAGGTTGGCGGTAGAATTATGATAATGCATGACAACCCAAGGTAGATGTGGTCCTACAAGTATTTGTTTTTACGATTACTATTAAATATTTGGTTATTTATTTACCACGACAATATCTATTATCAACGGTTATGATTAAAGTAATCCAAATGTAATTGGTAAATAGATGAAAGCGATTTGTCATCTTTGAATTAATTTAGACGTTGCGTTCCTATATTTGAATTATTTAACATACATAAATCTATGCATTAACGCGCGATGAGAGTTTCCTACACTTTACATCCTATTGCGTTCACGGAGGAGGATTTAATTTAGCAGAGTTATAGTTTGTACTAAATAGATTTTCGGAAAAATAATTTTTTTATGTTATTCACAAAGTAAATCTAAAGTCCCGTGGCATCTGCAAAGAACTCCCTCCTCGTAATCTCCTCGAACTCCTCCTCGTAATGTTTTCCCAAGAAGAGACTTAAAAAAAATCTTTCAAATTTATTTATATTTCTTCATTAAAAGTATTTACTTGGTTCCACAATAAATTATGTATTGAACAACTCGACCGAAAAAAATTATCGTGCATTTTATTTGGAGTAATACTAGGAGTCAGGGGGCCTCCATTCCTTTGTTGCTCTAGGGCTTCCAGACCTCTAAATCCAGCATTAGATAAGCGAATAGTTTCATTGTTTACGTTTATACTATTAACGTCAAAAAACTAAATTGGCAAATCATAAATGTTACTGTCAAAAACTATGTAACTCATGGTTAAAACTCTTTGAGGAAAACCTCCTTTGGTTGATTTCGGCCAGTAGGCGATCGCTATTAAGAATTAAAATACATATAGAAGCTGATAAAATCAGTAAGAATGGCCTGATAACCTCATTAGCATTAATCTTCGCAGGAAAATCATATTATGTTATACATCTTTAATGATCTTGTTGTTTCTTTTAAGATAAAAGATCTTTAAATCTGGACTTAAATTTAGAAGGTAAATTGGAAAGTATTATGAAAAATGCTAATAAGCGATGCCGATTCCCCTTAACGGGAACATAAAATAACGTAAAATAAAAAATCTTTCTTCTTACAAAAACGATTAAATATGGAAGACTTAATTTTTACATGTATTTTTCACGACCATTTTCAATCGATAGCGATTGAAAACTGAAGTAAATAATGCTCTGAGCATAGATTTAAAGATGTAAATATTGCATTAACCGACTTCATAGTGGGACCTTATTAAGGTAACATACGTTTGAAACCATTTTATTGAACTTGCAAAATATGATAATCTAGTAGGGCTTTCAAAATAAAAACTAAATATATATCTATGCATGTTAGTCCAAGCATTACTCCGTAATTGAAGACCGGATTGTTATCAATAATTTTTTATAATGGTTTTACTCTAGAAAGGCTTTCATGGCGTAAACTTCGAATAAGTAATTTTTCACTTATTTTGTAATTCCTCTTGATAAAAATATGCCTAGGCCCTTCCTTAAAACTACATCGATAAAGAAGGATATACCAATAGATACAATTTTAGCCTATTTTGACGGCCAATGAAGTAAGCTGTGATGGGATGAACTGAGCTATGGAACCACAAATATTTTTTAAAATATGAAAAAAAAGTAGTGCGTACAACCAATGGCGGTACAACTATACGAGCCCAAAATCCCGCAACGCTCAAATTTAAAAATAAATTATTTCGGAATTATGTGCTAGTTAAGATTTATAAATTTTACTCCTTGGTAGAGCAAGTCGGGCTTTTGGGCTCGTATGGTAGTACCGCCACTACGTACAACAATATGTAAATACAAGCAAACATGTACCTACATACAAACTAATCCGTTGGGCTATTGAAATTATTACGATAATTATCTGTGTGTACGCGAAAATCCGGGCCTGAAAATTTGGTCGGACGCGCGAAAAAAATGGACGACCTCACGCACCGAAACGTAACGCGGCACGTTGCGTTACGTAAACTAGGTGGTAGCGATTTTTGGCGCAGTTCTCAATATATCACGTCGGTTGCAGGACGTCACGCGTTGCACACACACACACACACACACGCGTCCAACTCGCACACGGCCGTGCGGCGTCATCGTCAAGCTGTAGTCGGTATGGTCAGAGAAAAAAAACTGAAAATATAAAAAAAAAAACAAATTTTTCGAGATTTTTTGATTATCTATACCGGCAACAGTCGTCTACACATTATTATTAGTGGTCTACACGGGGTTTGTCACGCAAACTTTAATTTTACCCGTCGTCTTTTATTCCTGTATATAATTAAAATGTCACTATTTGTCGCATCTTTAAGACCTGTGTTACGTAGCCTTAGTATGTTATGTAGCTGACTACATAATTCTCTAGTGGGTATGGTCTATTTTAAGATCACTTGGCATATTCCGTGCTTTCTGATTTCCGAGCTCAACGATTCAAAAGTGCTTGTAAAGGCCTATTTGAAAAAATATATTTCGATTTGATTTGTTAGATCGGGTTCAATCACACGAGAAAAATATTTACATAATTCGCAACAAATCTGCATCTACTTTGTATTATATAATCAAAAGCAATTGTAAGAGAAATGACGATACTGATAGTCTTTTAGAATTTTGGATCCCGGTAACACTTTCGCAAAATTATCATATTAGAATTGACTATGAGTGGCGAAAATCAACATCATTTTAAGCCGTTTGCTCAAGTCTTTTCTTCCTAAAACAATAATACCACATTGTGTGACTATTAAGTAACATTTAGAGCAAATTGGAAGCAGACGGGAAATTACTAGCTAATAACAGCACAACGGTACGCAGTATTGCGAATTAAGTAGACAATTAAGAAAAATTGAAGCATAGCAATTAAAATTCTGCATTTGTAGATGTATCACTATCTAATTTCTAAGTTGAGTTTGTCGCCGGCTCTTCTGAGCAGAACTGCATTCCGAGTCGGTGGAAGCTTCCTCACGAACCGAGATTTAAAAATGACGATTGAAAAGTGCTTGTAAAGGTCTGTTTGAATAAAAATATTTTAATTTAATTTAATCACTGAAAACATCGCTTATACAGGAGGATAAAGTAACGAAACGAAATCGCATCGAGAATAGTAACTAAGACAAAACCTGTTACCTTGATTGGAATGCGTTCGACTTCGACTACGACCACGCCTATTGGGTATTGTTGCAAAAGACGTCAATTTCCATATATTCACAAATAAAAAAAAAAGTCATAGATGTTAAGTTACATCGAAAGAATTTGTAACAGTGGCACACCTTTAAATAGAAGCGATTTACGAACGCTGTGCAAAATCAATGCGTTTTGATTACCTATTGAAAAAAAAAATAAAAAAAATAAACCTTTGTTTTATTTCAACGCGTTTGCGTGCAGACAGTACCCCCCTAACGGGCATTTTCCGAAGTGTGAGCGGAGCGCGTTATTAGTTCGCCTGCGCCGCCCGCGTCGGGGTAGGTTTTCACAATTTTGAGTTGAACGGAGTCGCACAATGCGCCGCGTCATTTTCTATGATTAATAGTGGCGCGTCAGCGGTGCTATGTCGTTTGCGTTGGCCGATCGGACGGTATGCTCGCGCTTGTCTATGGACTTAAAAAAACCAGCTGTCAAAAGAAGGCGGGAAATGCCCTGCGTCTACCGCCTCAAGACGTTTATTTGTATTTGGTTGTAATTTGTATTCTGAGTTATGCGATAAAGAACAACAGAGAATAAAGAATTGTTTAGACTTGATTTGCTAAGTCTAGGTTTGATATGGGCGGACTGCGCGTTGATAAAATATGTCTTTCTAATAAGAAGTTTTTATTTATGGTTTAAATACGGTTAACTAAACAAGACAGCTCACTATACGAAATATTGATCTGCGAAAAAATAAGAAAAAAACCACAACATCGAGACATTTCTATAAAACACTGCCTATAGATAAAATATAACCCATTAGAGACTTATAAGATTACAGAGACTTATTATATATACCCATTAGAGACTTATTGGAAAATGATGGAACTCAATATTTGAAAGTTATCTTTACGATATTGGCGGGTAATTAATATATTTATTTCAAACTAGCTGTTTTTATTGTTTTTAAATACCTTCGTAATCGAAGTTTTTTTTGTTGCTTAATGTGTAAATGAATACAAAAACAGGATAGAACAATCTGCCCGCCATCTTTTCGAAATGGAGGCGTCAAAATGTCACCTTTTATTATATTTTTTACGGTAGAGTGTGCAGTAAGCACAGGTTTTTGCTTTTGATCTCGGTTTTTAGCTTCCAGGGAATATAATGGAGAGAAATAAATAAAAGTTAATAAATTTTATTTCATATTTGTTTTTCTACTAAAGGCTACGGTAATAACTTTTTTCTAATCTCTAGTCACCTCTTAAATACAACAGATCGATTATCAGCTAATTTAAAAATCGTATTGTCGTCTCATTTAGGGCCGGGTTTAGAGGCCTCACTTTTTTCGAAATTGCTGTTGTGGGGCCCCTCTTTTGTTAAGGCCCCGGGTCTTTGCCCCCCGATTTTGAGTTCTCCTCTCGCAAGTCCGGCCCTGGTCTTTTGACATAAAGTGAAGAGATCTCGTTGTGCGTCTGTTGGTAAGAGAGATGCCTGATGTCATCCATAGCTTCATAGCGCCATACAGAAGCTCTTTGGCCCTCGCCACCAAGAATTTTAAAATATTATGGCGGTAGAATGAATAATATTGCAGTGATAACAAACCAGACCGATCTGTTGTCTTACTACTTCTAAAAATAATTTCAAATTTTAAACGTAGAATAAACGTTAGCACCATTCAACTGGTTAAACACGTTTAGTTTAATAAAAAAAAAAAACCCTAATTTCACAAATACACCACTGCTTACAACGCAGTCGTTTCATTTTAAAACTACATACTCCGATCCATTCGGGCGCCATTCGACGCGATAATCAATCGTTAATCAACTAATACAGACGCATAGGTAACACGGATACGTATGTACACATGGATCCGCTATAAATAAACACGTCAAAATTTCCACAAAACCCGCACGAGGGCCATGCTAAAAAGCTTTGTAGGCCTAAAAACTGGCGGACACCGGTCATTCGCTCCCCCCACGCGGGTGGGGACAGCCGCACTATCCCCCCAGCCTCACTTGACGACCACGGCGCTAGAATATTAATGCGCGCGCTTAATTGAATTTATCTCTTATTGATACCATTTTACGCGATATTTCTACGCGGCTTATCGGTCTATCTTCGCGCCATTGCCGTTGCAGGCCGTGCAACCTCCCAGAGACGAGTGACACATTTACAATAATAATATAATAATGGTGATATCATGGGACATCTCACACTTTGTCATCTGATCTCAAACTAGGCAGAGCCTGTACTATGGTAATCAGACAACTGGTATACATACTTATATATATACATTTTTATATATGCTTATATAGATAATTACCACCCAGACACAGAACGAATACCTATGTTCATCGCACAATATATAATATACAATATACAATATTTTGACCTGGGTGGGAATCGAACCCACGACCTTTGGTTTTGCAGTCAGGAGAACTAGCCATTACACCAATGGGCCCGTCGATAATGAATTTTCTAGGTGTGTGTAAGAGTTATTGTTGAATGTGTTTAACTGCTGATGTTGCACATGTTAATTTTTTTTAAAAAAGGAATAAGTAAATAGAATTTTAGTAAAAGCATTAGCTTACCGGTTCTTTTGTAGCATGAATTCTGATAAAAAGGTTTTTACCTCCGAATTTGAATTGCAACCACTTGATCAATAAATATGATGAGACTTTTAAATAATTTATGTGATAAAAATACATAATCTAATATTTAACGCTAACGGTTTTATGTGTGGTTTTGGATTTGATAGTGCACACTTCCAGAATTTTAACAACAGACAAACACAATTCCACATTTTCATTAATAGTAATGATTTATTTGGTACGTTATAAATGGTAATTTGAATTCGCAATGCTATTAACATACACTATTATTGTTCGGATTATTGCTAGAAACTGTTAACTTCCTGCTTTGTGTAAAAGAAAAGAAGAAAGAAAAAAAAACAGTAATTAAAACCTTATCAGTCGGCCAATAAAAAACTTTAAGTCAGTAACGTCAATGAATTACTAATATCTTAAAACGCAGGCTTTAATAATGGGAATGGCATAATAAATACTGTTTATTTTGTTATTAAAACTGATTACAAAATAATAATTTCTCTATTTAAATATCACACACAATTGAACTACAAGTGTGAACAGTGCAGTTTTTAGCTGTGAATTTAGTTACAAACTGTAAAACGCCAAAAAGCACAGTATCTAGTAATAAGTAATTGCATTGTTTATTAGTTCGTTAAGATTGCGTAAAGAAGAGGTGTGACGTCAGTTAAACGTGTATATTAAGTGGTAGGACTATGCTGAGTCCGTCTGGAACGGACACCACTTCATTGTCGGTTCTTTTTGTAGAATGTGTAAGCACTAATATGTTCCGTCTTTAAGGGCAAGTGACAATTTGAACGTTTGGGTGGCAAGAACAGCGCTGGGCCAAATAGGCAGACGTGTTGTTGAACATCAGAGGCACAACTTTGTCGTTTCACCACTTTATTTCCGGAAAATCTTGTAATACCTACAAGACCTTGTAATGGTCAACTTAAACATAATTTTTTACGGTGATAGAGCCCGCTGCTGAATGTGTCGGCTCAAACCGGATAAGAGCCGCGACTTCACAGAAAATCGGCGTAAATTGGAAGTGTTTTTGCTTACGCGTTTTGTCCGATGAGTGAGGTGGCCGGTGAGCCGCTTGCTCGTTTGTCAGCCTACTACATAAAAAAATGACAATAACATAAGTGAGAGCGGAGTATGAATCAATGAAGTTAATCGATTGAGAGAATTGAATGATCTAGGAAATCTGGGTCCTATATCCGCGGAGCAGCGTCTAATTGGCGACCTTAAAATTAATACCCCAGTCGTAAATAAGGTCTGCGGTGGCGGTGCGCTGTTATCTTAACAAATTGACGCTCGCTTGGAAAGGGACAAAGGCGCCCCGAATTTTACGATTCCGCCCGCCGCTGTTTAGCTGTCAAAGGGTAAGCTTGGGGTTTGGGGAGGGACGCCAAGGAGACCGGGAGGTCGTCTCTTAGCTATTCGTCGAGGGTTGGCCCAGCTAATCACCGTCCGTTTTGAACTTGCTCCGTGTTTCGTTAACGGTGTCGGTATATTTCGTACGACCTGATACCTATGACTTTCCTTGCAATTGTCCTTTTCTTGTTTTTGTGAATTTTCCCAAATTAAAGTAGTCCATATTGCTCTAAATCGTAAATGTACTCCATACGTATTCTTTGCTTGGAGGAAGGGTCAATCAACAAACAAACTTGTGTTTCCTTATTTGTAATATTAGTAAACTTTGAAAGTGATATTGTGTATATGAACAGTGACTAGAAAAAATCACTGAGAAACTGATTTTAATTTGTTCTTTTGTTGTTATAAAAGTCAATGTTAACTATCACTATTGAAGTAGTGATATTGAAATAAAAGCACATGAAATAAATAAATTTATAGACAACCTTTTCCTACATTTTATGATTATTCCAAATAGAGAATAAAAAACTTTTTCGTACTAAATAAACCCTTTTGTTTCATTTTTAAAATGTATACTCAAACCAATACGCGCTTTTGAACTATACAATTAAATTATATCATCAGAAATTTGTAGTGTTATTTTAAGCTTTTTTTTATTGAAATCGAAGTATACAATCTTGTGTAGAGACTATTGTGATGTAGTCAGTTAAAAATATGTATAAATAAATATATGCATATAAACGAATATAAAAATTTCTAACATTTTTGAAATAACGATATAAAACAAATATTTATATAAATTATAAATGTAGGAGAAAATAGAACATAAGGTTATTTGACACATTTTTTACAAGTTATATGATAATTATTCTCAATTCAAGATAAGGTTGGCCACCGAAGGGATGTTAGTGGGTAAAATTCCTATCTTCTCCCTGTAAGATAGCAAAGAGGGAGGATAGAAACATGTGGCATGTTCGCCAAGTTTTGTCTATACTGCATACAAATTACAGTATTCATTTAATTAGTCATTAAAATATTCATTGATTCCATAATACACTTTTTAAATTAAACAATTTTGAGTGTTATTTTAAACAGGTTGAGATTGGATATTTCTTTTAATTCATTTGGTAATTCCTTTTTTATAAACCCTTTTGTTTTAATTAGTGTCGATAAAAAACCAGCGATGGCTTAATTCAACGTAATTAGCAGGAGACGGACTATTATTGCTTTTGGTGATTAGTACACGGAAAGAAATTATGAAAAATAAAATGACTAAAATGACACGAAATAATACAACGAAGGCAAACCCGCGGGCGGCGTTTGTTACTGGAATAAATTGCTTTAATCGTACACATTGAACGTAGTGACCGATCCCGTTTTTAATAAGGGCATTCCCAAAGACATTAGGACGCCAGCTCTTGCCGCGTCCCGTCAAATCAAATGTGTTCATACACGCTGCCCGCCTCGGCCGGCGTTTTTAGGCGACAGCCCGATTTAATATTCTATTTTGCTTGCCCGATAAGATTAAAGTATGTAATTTCTTCTGCCCAAACTGGGGTGTCGGTCGCCTATGCTTGGTACAGCAGGGCTGTGAGAAATCGACAATTGTTTTCGTTGTTTCGATTTTGATTTGCATTCTGTATTACCTTTACACAGTTCCACAATGTATCTATTTTTTTTTATTGAAATAAAGTGCCTGGACGTAAATCGTGCGTCTGATTGTTGAAACCATTGTCTTTAACAAAAAAAAATTAAAACGGTTTTTTTGTGCAATGACGTAGACGTAGACTACATCAGACCGTCCACATGCCATTAGTTTTTATTGAAGTATAAATAGAAGTAGATCCGTAGGAAAGTTTCATATATATGTATTAATTAAAGAAATCGTGACGTTTTTAAACTAAATAGATTACTATTGGCGTGAGTTAGTTTTCGTCGTTGAAGACTTATGTTATGGTGTCCCTATATATTTGAATAACGAGGTAATGAAGCCTGTAGCTTTATAACAACTTTTACTACAATAGTTCCGCTGGTCTAGAGAACTCTTATAGAAATTACTAAAGTTATACAATTTTCATCTGCTTATTCCTTTGTGTCGCAAAGCGAGTCGGAAACTCGTTCTTTCGGCTTAAAAAAGCCGGTATTAATTACGTCACTGTGGCTTTTTACGGGCGTTGGAAGTGTTGGTAAATTAAGTAATCTTTTTGGTAAAGAAAATCCTTATGAATTTTCTTTATCACTTAGTAGAATAGCACTGAGTTCATGTATTTAATATCTTAAGCGTCGACACGCTAAATGCGTGCTGCTATCGTTTTGTCACTAAATTTTAAGAGAAATCAAAAAAAAAATTTAGAAGAAGATGACGTTGAGGTCGGCTGCTATCAAGTTTTAGTCAAGATTTTGAATGAAGACATTATATTAACTTGTTGCGTCCCTATTTTTATTATTTCTAGTCAGCTGAATGAATAAAATTTCAACAACTTAAAACTTATGCGATAGAATACTCATAATTAGATTAACTTCTAAATTGATAGAACCGTTGGGAATTAGAGCTAGTCAATGAAGACCCACTTCAATATGTAAAGGATATTGGTGTTTACACACATTACATTTTTTGGCTACGCCAAGTTTTGGGTGGACGTGCTTCGGATGCTGACCAACCTTTAAGATTTATGTCGTGATAGCTTTACCGTTTTCCTTGTATAAAAATACAGAATATGAACAGACAGAGAGTGGTTACCAAATAATCTCACTTTATACTCCCTTCCTGATCACAATAAATGTTTAATAATTAATATAAATACTGATATGTAAAAAAAAACTAAGCATATTTGTAATATTGTTTTCAAAGTTTACCTAATAGTCGTGGCGAAGCATTTTCACAATATAACTTCCAAAAAATCTTCCTTTTAAGGACGCCGGCGTGAGTATAACGCATAATCTTTTTCGATTTGCTAAAATTTTCCGGTATAAAAAATAGCCTACGTTTTCACTGTCTTTTTCACGGAGTACATAAATATTAATAACGTAACATACCGTTGCCGCGTGAAATTGTGTATGGTAAGGACTAACAGACAAACAATCAGAATGAGTATAGAAATGGTTTTATATTTTTTTATATATAGGCGTAGTGGCCAGTACAAAATTGAAAGTCCTTTCCCAAACATAGTAGCCCTCCGTCGATGGCCGTAAGAAGTGTCCCGGAGCGTCCCGGCCGCAGACCGCTCGACGGACCTATAATAAAACCCTCCAGCCTCCCCTCGGACAGACGCGTCCCACCCACACTAAGATGACGCCCGCCCCGCCATTACGTGCGAACGAAACGACAAAAAATCCCAAACGATCTCCATCTCTTCCCACGTACTGCGAGACACATACAATTTCTCAACGAAAGCGTCGATGGTTGCCTACTGAATCTTTTGCGTTGCATATAAACGACAAATCCAGCTGCGTATTGAAGCGACTTTCGTGCGAACGGAATTCGTGACTCGCCTAGCAATTCCCCTATTACCGGGTCTTGGATGTAGCTGAGTTTTACGCGGCTCGAGGTGCCAATTTGCACCTTAAAAGCTCTTGAATATTTATCGAGGCGTTCCTGCGATTATAAGCTACTGAAAAATTAGCGCTTAGAGTTTTTTTTTAATTTACTCGCGTTTCCTCAGAGTTGGCTCAAATAAAACTATGATAGAAATACTTTGGTTGTTGCAAATGGAGGCGCCGTATCAAAATTGAAATAAAAACCGAGAAGGTTTTGATTGCTTTTAACTTTCAAATAAAATTGTTATTGAACATTAAACTAATTCATCGTGAATTGAGAAAGAAAAGCCTGAAACGTATTACCGTGTTTCTGACTTTCAATTGACGAGCTTTTGTATTACTTATAAA
>DWHO01002524.1:0-13204 GCA_018247575.1 Eurytides lysithous rurik
CGGTGACATTAAACCGACCTCTTAATAACGACTTCTCCAAGCCACCGCTAGATGGCGTCGACAAGAAGCCGGGACCGCCTTTTTACATGCCCATCCGACGCATGGATCATCTTACTTTTTAAGCAATCGGGTGATCAGCCCGTAATGCCCTAATCCAACTAAGAAACGAACACAAACAAAGTCATTGCCCTCCGCGGGATTCGAACCCACGACCCCCGTTTTGTAAAGCGCGAGCCTATACCACTATGCCACGGAGGCAGTTAAACTTATATATATTAGCAATCACCTACACTATAAATTCTATAAAAATACCAAAATTAGGTGTACATACAAGACTATATACCACTTAATTCATTTGAAAATATAAGTTCCGATTAGGACAATCGGGTTTTGACCATTAACCTGATTGACATAAATAATATATAAATAAACAATGACAGCTTTATTTTAATAATGTAATGAATCTGATTTAATATTGTATTCTGTCGTATTTACAACAAAATTATTAAAATGCTTTCAGCACTCACCTTCGATATAAACTTTAACTTTGGCAAACTTTATCCTTCTCCAAGACCACACATATAAATATATAGACACAATACAGACCAGAGTGACTGGAATTTAAATTAACGCATAACGATTATGATATCAGATCTTTGTTACATAGAAGTTTAGAAGCTTCAGATAAAAATTAGTTTTGAATATCTGTCCATCTAGATAGACCGGAGTAAAGAAAGTAGACACGGCTTTGGGATACTTGCTAAATCTCGTATTTGTTTCAGAGAGTGATGAATCTGACGAAAGCCTGGAATGGCCAGTGGAATATCATTACACAGGGGAGAAACTTATCCTGAAAACCGACATAGTTGAAACATTCGAAGTTTGGTGAGATTGGTTACTTTTAAATATTCGAATATTCTATTTAAAACACAATATGAACAAATTTTATGATAAAAATATCTTGTGTTATAAGAACGTTTATATGCACAAATTATACACGGAACAATTAACTCCAATATTTGCCCAGGGTGGGAATCGAACTCACAACAGGACGCCGAAGCCGACTGCTGTAAATGCTTCGTTCGTTCAACGCAGTATATTTTTTTTTATTTTACTCTTTCTCCTCACACCATTGTGAGAAGAGATTGAACCTTATACGACGATCTCGGCGCAGAGCCTAAATAAAATGATGCTGATGACTGCAGCGAATCTGGTCGTGGTTTTGAGCAGATAAACGTCCCAGATTTGGGCGTCTACTTACAATCGTCTCGGATCTGGGCGTGTGAAATTTTTCCATCTTAAATTACAAGATCATGTTAACTAAGACGGAGTGGTTTTAAACAAAAATAAAGTAGTCTTGATCTTTACGTCACAAAAGAAGCTGGATGTGGTCTTACATTTATGTGTATTACATTTATTACATATTGTATTATTACATTTAGGTATAGCGCAGATGAGAGTAGATCCCGCATCGACATTGACGACGGTATAGTCAAACGATACTACGTAGATGACCCGGAATATAATGAATTTGTGAATGTATATCAGGTGCGAAGAACATTATTTAAAAAAAAAATTTCATGGGCTGTTTAATATTAGACCTTGAATTTCCATGCAAGAGGCTTGTTTACATAGCTTGGACGGTTGTTTAACTATAGATATTTTGTGAAATGTAATCAATCCATTTAAATCTGAAAAGTAATTTAAAAACAATGACAAACGAAAAATTCGATTTGATTTTCAAAAAGTAAATAATCCTTCATAAGCATAACTATATTTTCTAGAGAGTATATAAAGTATATTTTTTACAATAGAACAAGTTATCTTTTTAGCTATTACAACGTTTGTAAATATCATACTATTAGTAAAGTTAACTACCTCGTATGCATAACAATGTAACTTGGTAACAAAGCCTCTCCCAATTTTGGCCACGGCCGCCTATACAAGAAATCGACCCAACTGTGCAGGACTCTCATAGCCCGATGGGACGGATACTCGACAGCGGTCACTAACAACTAAATTCACCGCTAGATGGCTTCGACATGTAACCGAGAGAGAATTTTTAAATTCCCGTCCGAAGGATGAATCGTCTAACTTTTCAGCCCATCGGGTGATTAGACCGTACTGCCTTTTATTGTTTTACCACCACACAACCACTAGGCCACGGAGGCAGTAAGGAGGCAGGAGGGAGGAATAGTAAGGAAAAGGGGCAGGAGAGAAGGAGCGGGAATGGAGGTAGGTAGAGTATGGAGACAGAAGTAGGAAGAGGAGGGAGAGGGGACGCAGGGGAGGGAGGGGCCTGGGCCACCGGCCACCTCACTCACCGGACAAAACACTGAAGCAAAACACTTTCACTTCACACGGATTTTCTGTGAGTTGTCCGGTTTGAGCCATACAGCAGCGTGAGCTGCGTGGCTCTACCACCGTAGGCAAAAGTTTAATTCCTTCATTTAATAACAAAGAAAAATATTTTATCTCAACACTAGATCAACCCAATAACGGACGACGAAGTGACAAATGAGATGGTCTGCCGCTCTGTAAGTGATGAGAGCACCATCGAGCACTTGCCGGAAGTCAGCGATTTTACTTACCAAGGTAAATGTGACCTTTCATGATGGTTCACCTGTCGGTGTAAAACTTAATGCTCGTGATTGCAAAGTCGAAGTTCATGGGTTCAATTCCCAACCGGCTCATGATATATATGGGATTTGTATTAATATGATGAGATGATATTTCATTAAAAGTTGAACAGAAAGTTAATGTTGAAGAGTATTCTCAGTTTAATCTATTATAAATAAAGATATTACCTTTCTACTAATATGAAGTAAGAGTAAAAAATAATATCTGTATAACATTGTCAGAAACGTGCAACTGATACATTCTTTTTTCTCTTTATTTAAGAGCTTAGTCATAAGTTGACTATGTCGCTATGTAATAAACATATACATAATTATTAGTGCAGTAGCTAATTCCTTATATTAATTCCAAATAACACTAACTTATAAATACGATTAGCCAAGTCCGAAGAAGGCGAGGCTAAAGCCAAATTGCATCCTCCCGCACACCAAAAACTTTTTTCCGTAATACAGCTTACGCTTCTTAAGGCCTCGAATACACTCCATGATTAAATGATATGCATCTGCCACCATATTACATTCAGAACAGTTCAGTGAGTTGGATTTTTTAAATAAATAAGCCATTTTATTTAAAGGTAAGTGTCCCGAACGTGGTTTCATTGCAGTTATGGCTAATGGTCCGGGAAGATTACAGTTGTTGATCCAAGGAGAGTTTAGAGGTTCCGGTGCAATCGTCCTCTACCAAATTTCATTCTGTATAGTTCTCTTATTAAAATACTGACGCCAAGGGTTATAACAAGTTTTTTTAATTAAATAAACACAAAAGTAAAAGCTAGCAAAAGATGGTTTCACAAATAGTGGAATTCCATCATGTGAAAAGGCACCCATTGCGTGATCGTTTTTGAAGAGCTCTCTATCTTGATTACTGACTTTAAAATTGCATATGCTAGCTCTCTCAGCTTTTCTATATGTGCAGTTGAATTCAGACATAAGCTTGCGAACTTTTTTCTCCTTAATATAGATAGGACAACTTTTTGACAACGCCGTGTGAACAATTAATACAACTATAAGTTTGAGTAACGCAATTAGGGTAATTTTTTCCGCATTTGGGGCAGATTACCTTCTTTGAATGGCCATATCTCCAGCACTGGGAACATTAAGTTAGCGGGAATATATATTTTACAACCCTTATCCTCAGGTCAAATAGATATATATGAAGCGGTAATCGGTAACCTCTAAAACCAATTCTCACCGATTCACTTGCAATCCAACCATTTTCATTTCGGCTATTCTATCTTTTGACCGTTACTATTTCAGTATCACATGAAATATGTTTAGTTACTTCATCTTCCGTTAGATTCAAATCAATGTTCGTAATTAAGCCGTAAGATAAATTGACTTTCCATGTTTTATGTCTTATCCATCCCAACTCTGCTAATAACTGACATCCTAAAAACGCTTCTGCACAAGATTCAGAATCGAATGTCAAAACAATTTTATACCGGTTAACTTATTTTACTCGAGAAATACCCACTATGTTTTGATTTAATAAGTGCGCAAGCACAAATTGTTTAGGTAATTTTTTTCGACTCGAAACAGAAATTATGTTTGTATTTTCTTGTAACAAATTATTTTCAGCGCTTCTATGTTTCCGTTTTGTGTTTTTTCCGACTTGATACATCTTTTGTCCATAAATAGGTAATCAATCCTTCGATGGTAAAGTGGTACAAGTCTGGAATTCTGTAGAGAAAGACGATAACAAAATCGAAAGAACTCTTTACGTATACAGAGATGAAGACATCTGCATCCCGGTCAGGTAAAGTTGAATTGGAGACGAGGGCGAAGGTTGTTCCAAATCCTTTTATTTAATAAAGGTTTCTTTATATAAAATCCGTACGAAGTTATTGATCAAGTGAAGCTACTATTAGATATACAAGATTTCTTTTTATAGAGGGGGCTGACAAATGAGCAAGGGATTCAGCTGGTGGTAAGTAAGTACCACCGCCAATGGGTATTTGCAACATTTTATAATTTGCATATGCGTCGTCAGCCTTTAAGAGGGGGAATTGCAAGAGGGAGGGAAAAGGAGAACGGGAGTTCAAGCAGGAGTTAGGGAAGGGGGAGTTATTATTATAAGTGAGAAAGGGGAGAGAGGGGGATGGGCCACTGGCCACGTCACTCACCGGACGAAACGCGGAAGCAAAAACACTTGTACTTCACGATTTTCTGTGAGGTCGTGGTACTTATCTGGTGAGAACCCATGGAATAGCTGCGTGGCTCTATTACCGTCAGTAATATGTCGTACATTTTTGCGAGGTGGTACTCTTTTGCAGAATTAGTCATGTGCGATATTGTCCGCATTATACGGTTCGAGCCGACCCATTCAGCAGCGGGAGCAGCTGCGTGACTCTACCATCGTAAAAACCCATAGAAATTCGAACTACTTTGAAAGCCTTCCAGTATTTTGCACTTTTATTCAAATTAAAGATATAAAGATGAATAAATTTTCAAAACTAAATAACAGTAATAACGAAATTAGTCAAAAACCGGTAGTAGAGCCACGCAGCAGTTCCCGATGCGGTAGAATGAGCCAGCTCGAACCGTCTAAAAACCGTGACCCCACAAAAAATCGGTGTGAAGTGAAAGAGTTTGTGGCACTTCATCCGCTGGGTAGTAGAAGTAGCTGGTTACCCTTCCACCTTCAAAACTTCCCACTTTAAAGACCGGCAACTCATTTGCAAGTACTACGATATAGCGATGGTAAGCGATTACCGCCGCTTGAGGACAAGCGGCGGTAATCGCTTACCATCAGCTGAACCGCTTGCTTGTTTGCCTCATATTCCTTAAAAAAAAGTAATACGAATTAAATAAAAATAGCAAAACTAACCCCAAAAGTTTTTTTTTAATGCTAATAAAAAAAATACTATTATAGATATGAAGAGATTGAATACAATATATGGACTGAGGGCATGAGTAAACACGAGATAACAAACTTCTACAAATTTAACACCACCGTCAACTCCCAAGATCTCGACTTTAAGAAAGGTATCTTTCTTAGTTTATTCTACGGTTACATAATAATTTATAGCGTTTACTCGAACACACATTAGCAATACAAATTTACTTACCCTGTCGAACTGCTGATTAAAAATGTGCAGTTTGTGATCATATTTTGTACCAATGCAACCATTAAGTTTACAAACTTGAGTTCTTTATAACCTTCAGTCAGTAAGTAGTAGTAAAGTAACGTCAGTGCCTTGACTGATTCTCAAGGATAGCAAAATTAATGAAAATATTGTATAATAATGTCTACGTTAATGTTACTAACCCATGTGTGAAGGGAAAACATTTCTAATTTTGAAGAAGAATATACTGAGTTGAATATGAAGAGTTTACCAAATATCATTTAAAGTCACTAAAAGTGGTTTTTTTCTCTCTTCTCCAGAGATTTATACAAAAACCTAGTTTCTATAGTGATATTTTTAAAAGGGATTGGAAGGGAAGGGTTTTTAAAAGGGAGAGATTTAATTTTAAGCAGGAATTTTCCGGCGAAGTATGTCCTCCTGATAAACAAATAAAAATACTGTTAACTCAAACTGCATAAATGGGACCAAAATTAAGAATTTTTAAAATTATTGACGAATACATACTCCGTGTAAGTATGACAATATAACGTCTCACTCTGTCGGTCCATCCCATAACCATTCGAATACTTTATAATGTTCAATAAAGTATTCGGAACGTATGGTTGCTGGAGACCCGTAAATTTATTTTATATAATAATTATATGGTTCCAATCACACATTACATGATTCAATGTAAGTCTTGTTCCATTAAGCTAATCCTATTGGTTCCATATTTATTATACGGAATATGAAAGTTCATTCGTTTTATGATATCAAATATGTTGATGTGTCTTGGATCAAAGCTAACTTTATTAGATTGAGCATCAGGTTTTAAGGTCCAATATTCAGCATGATTGATTGCTGATGATGTTTTGCATGTATTTAAATTCGGTGTCTTACCTATATTTTCGTTGGAAAGCAAATTTTTCCACATTTCAACTTATTATCTATATAATGAACTGTACAAAATTACCCTTTGCCCTTTTAAAAGGAACACAGCAATGCTTGGTTATGTACCACTGCGGTAAAATAAAATTCATTAAAAGGCTTTCGCAACATAAATCACCTCGATTTAGGGAAGACGACAATCACTTAACATCGAGCGAAAAGTCCTCTTATATATTTAAAAGTAAAACCAGTATGTAGTGAAAACTGAACCGAGTGTGAAACATCCAGCCAAAGCAAGTGGCGATTCTCAGTTAAGATCTAACAAAAGACAGTCGCTGTCTAGTGATAACAATGATATATAATAAAAATATGAGTTTTTTCAGCGGAAGAATGCAAGGATTTGGGAAAATTGGGAGAAAATTTCAAAACTGACGTGGAATTTCTCCACCCCGGTTTCTCCAGTGATGTTGATAGAGCTTTTCATAGGTACGAACACATTTATCAATGTCCTACTCTACGTACTGTCAATTCACTTTGTAGCCAAAGCCTAAATTTAATTAAATTTATTAATGAACACTCAAATAATAAAGTTAAGTTTTAAAATAGCTGTTTGATACGATTTATGATAATAATGACAGGGCACAAACATTTTAGCTTATCACCTATCAATTTTTTCATTGGAAATAATAACTATCCTACGCTTGTAGAAGCTACGAATATTTACGCAGTGCCACGAAATGATTATATCATCTCAACTTACTTATTGTGGAAATTGTAATTAGCATATAGGTGACATAGTAACTACCTGTCTTTTTTTTTAAACAATAAATTAACCTTTTAATATCATATTAGTATATCTGTTATCCTTCTTTTACGCAATATATAATATGAAATTAAATATAAAGTAAAATATTACAAAAGAACCCCTTGAAATAAAATACATTTTTATGTTTGAACTAAAGAAGGCAGACCAAAGACCATCAACCTAGATTTTTATAGTATAGACATAACTGTGGGCTGTACCAAAGGTTGCTCTGAGAAAATCATTTTATTTTCTTCTTAAAAACATCTATCGCAGGACAGATACATTATAAGGATGTTTTACGTATATAAATTTCACCCGAACCAACGGCCAAACAATTATCAATTATGTGTAGTTCATACAAGTGTATGTCCCAGGTGGGAATCGAACCCACGACCTGAGACGCCAAAGCCAATAGCCTATTAACTATACCTAACGGTTGCAAATGTAACGCATTCAAATCTCAATGCCGGTGATTGTAATATTTTTTTATAAAATGGTTCTTTATGTTGCTTCTTACAGTTACAAAAAACATTTTAATAAACAACATCACGAACGCGAGCACGAGACGCGAAAAGCCATCTTCGAAGAAAACTGGAAGTGAGATTTTTCTCCTATTCACATTAACTTTTCCAATTTTCTCTTCCATTAAGTTCCAAGATCGGAGCCGTTGAATTCGAATTTGTATAGTGAATTGTCTGCACATTGATTTAAAATTTTATCACACTAAAGTTACAAAATTCTATTTCTCAAACCTTAGCAAATGGCGAAAAAAAATCTCACAAAGAATTGTTTTAAAATTATTGTCAGCAAATGCATAATCGAAAGCTTTTATTTAAAAGAAGAAAAGCGTCATCTTTCTACCAGACAGAATCGAATTCTGACCACAAATATACTAAAATTTCTATTTTATCGAATTCTTTGAAGTCGTTTTAGCAGAGAAAATTGTGTTTAAACTCAATATATCGGCGGATTCCTTTAAATTTCTGAACAATCAAGTTAGTTTTGTAACCCCTGTATAATGATATATTTTACTACGATAATAATAAAGTACACGGTTGAAATATTAAGACATATTAGAAATCGACACAATTTTTTTTGAGATAATTTCGATCGACAAGTTGAAACCTAACCACTTTGACGCATGGCCATTAAAATTAGGTATATCATAGATAACTTAATCAACAGCTACTGACAAAGATAATGTATCTTCTACTCGAATATTTTCAATCATTATTAATATACTTTTTATTCCTCCACTCGTGTTCAATAATTTTTTTCTAAACTTTTAATAGATGACATTTGATGTTAATATTTCTTGTTATTGTTTTTCAAATATCAATTCAATGTTTAAATTTAATAAATTAATTTTAGTTTTATATGGGAGAAAAAAATTGTTATCTAAGCAGGATTTTTTATATTACTTGTTGCACAGTAAATACCCCGATTAATGTGATGAGCTAAATATCAGGACTTGACGGTAGAATTATTCTGGTAATGCGTACGATATCACCCACGACTGATTCCGAAAAAGAGTACCACCTCGCAAAAATGTACGACATATTACTGACGATGATAGAGCTACTTAGCTGTTCCATGGGTTCTCACCGGATAAGTACCACAACTTCACACAAAATCGGCGTAAAATGGAAGTTTTATTGCTTCCATGTTTCGTCCAGTGAGTGAGGTGGTCGGTGACCCATCCCCCTCCCTCCCCTTCCTCCCATCCTCCCTCTCTCACTGCCCTACATACCCCTGCCTCCAACCCCTCACTGCCCCATCTCCTCCCTCCTCCCTTTATCTTCCTCCCTATCTTTCACTCCTCCTCCCTCCCTCCCTCCAAAAAAATCCCTCCCTTAAAGACTGGCAACGCATTTGCAAGTTCAGTAATGTTGCAAATGTCCAGAAACAGCGGTGATCGCTTACCACTAAGTGACATTTGCAACATAACAGAAAGTGCAAATGCGTTGCCAGCCTTTAAGGGTGAAATTTTCGAAAGAGAGTGAAGAAGGAGTGAGAGGAAGGAAAAAGAAGATAGGGGGAAAGAAGAAAGAAAGACCGGGAGGGGAAGGGAGGTTTGAAGAGGGGATGGAATCAGAGGTAGGAAGGGGAGTGAGAGGGGGAAGAAAGGGGAAGGGGAATGGGCAACCGGCCACCTTACTAACTGGACGAAACGTGAAAGTAAAAACACTTCCACTTCACGCCGATTTTCTATGAGGTACTTACCCGTTTCGAGCCGGCGTATTGCGCCGCAGCGGGTGCAGCTGCGTGGCTATGCCACCGTTCACCGTGTCTGCATATTAATAAAATAAAAATAAAATATTAGCCTTAAGTTGCCAGATGAAAAAAGTAGCCCGAAATGCGTGTACCCGTGTTACTTGGTTTTGCGCATTTTGTTACATGGTTTTAAAATTTCAGACGGGTTGTCGCGCATAACAATAAGAATTTAAGCTACAAACTAGAGCTCAACAAGTTCGCGGACCTCACGGACGAAGAGTTGGCCCACTTATCAGCCACGAGGCCTTCCCCCCCAGAAGCCCTTGGCACCCACTCATACCCTTACTCAGAAGAAGATTTACGTTCAATGGAGGAACGGCTGCCATTGTTCTATGATATGAGGATAGACGGAATCATATCTCCGGTTAAGAGTGAGTTATCAGTCAATTGATAAATATCATGGGACATCACACAGCTGCCTGATCTCAAACTAGGCAGTTAAACTAGGTAACCAAAGGACTGATATTCATACTTATATATTTTATACTTAGATAATCAACACTCAGACACAGAACAAATACTTCTGCTAATTGCACAAATATTTTGTACTGGATAAGTATTGAACCACGACCTTCGGCTTAGCAGTCAGGGGCACTGACCACTACACAAACGGGCCGGTCTATATTCGCCAACTAAGATATTTAAGCGATTATTCGAATAGGCCCGTTCGACACTACAATAAAGTCAAATGACAAAAAAAAATTGCTATACAGCTGCCGCTTAAGTTTTTTTATTTTTTATTTAAAAAGCGGTAAGCATGTGAGTATTATATGTGCGTTCTCCATTGTAACGCTTAATGCACTCGGCAGGCAAAAAGCGATATCGACAATACTTTTTTATGGTTTAGCCTGGCAAATGAACAAGTGGCTCACCTGATGGTAAATGTTCACCACTGCCCATGGACATTTGCAACATTACTGATGCGTTGCCAGCCTTTAAGGGAGGGAATTTTAGAAAGAGGGGTGGATGGAGAAAAACGCAGGGATGGGAGTAAAAGAGGAAGGAAGGGAAGGGAGTGGGATGGGCCACCGGCTACCTCACTTACCGGACCAAACGCGGAAGATAAAACACTTCCACTTTTAACCGATTTTCTGTGAGGTCGTGGTACTTATCAGCTTCGAGTGAGCTCATTTGACGGCGGGAGTAGCTGCGTGGCTCTACCACCGTATAAACTTCTAATTTACGCTGGTAACATCACCAATCCATTGGTTCTACGACTGAAGTCGTACCTGAAACACATTGAGAGAGCCACCTGCTACTTTAGTAGCTTTGGCACTTGCTTGTTATACGTATGGAGTCTACAATTCCTTCGGAAATTACTTCGATACATTCCTCATGGTCCAGACCAGGGCAGCTCCTGCGGTTCGTGCTGGGCATTTTCCACCGTGGCAGCGGTGGAGGCGGCGTTGTCCAAAAGCAACGGTGGCAGAAACATCGATCTCAGTGAACAATCCATGTTGGACTGCGCTTGGAGGTGGGTATCACACTGAACGACCTTTAAGAACAGCTTGCAACTAATACATTTACCGAATGAGCATCATTCTGTATTTATCGGTGGCAGAACCTCGCAGTAGCTCCTGCTTCATCATAACAATCATAAAAAAAGAGCTCCGACCACACTTTATTCTTTTCTTGTTTCTTCCTCTACCCCAAGTTATTTATCTCCCCACTTTCAATTCTTAGGTTCAATGAATGGAATCAAATAGAATCAAATATCTTTGTCCGACGCGTAAACGTCTTGTTCTCGGCCATTTCCAACGCACTGATTTCTTGCACTTTTCCTTCTTTATTCAGTCTATTCTTCTGTCGAATTCTCTGCCTCTTGAAATCGGATCGGATCGGATGGCTAAGAGTCGCCCTGCATTCAAAAAAAGAGTCTATAGCATCTGTTAAAAATTATCAACTAATTAATTCTCTCGTATATCTCGTTTTCCTAAGTATGTATGCGCAAAGTCAAAATCAAAATTCTTTATTCATAATTAGATTGGTTTACAAACACTTTTTGTTGTCTATTAATTCTACTACCTGTTTGGAAAAAAATGCCTCGGTCCTGAGAAGAAAGGCAAAAGAAACTCAGCAGGACTTTAACTCTTTTTTTCAAGGTGTTCTTTCTTCAATGAAATCATTATTGTATACCAATATTATATTATAATCATGTGTTTATCTTTAGGTATATAACAACTATTTAAGTTAAATTTATATACTCTTGTGCATATTGATTTTGATAAACATAATATATTTTATTCTCTTTAACAATATTTTTGTGTGTATCTAGCTAGTTCTTTCTGCACCACCACCCGTTGTATACCTTGTGGACATTTTAGATTTACCCAGTTCAGTAAAGTTCCACATAGTATCTTGAACTCCAAGAGTTGAAAAGTCGACACCCAACGATGTATCTATATATGACGTATATCTTTTAACCCACAAACATTGCTTGCAATCGATTCTTAGTGTGATTGCACATATCTGCTCATATAATGACTGGCAATTTATTTATTTATTTTTTATGGATAAGGCTGACAAACGAGCAAGCGACTCACCTGATGGTAAGTGATTACCGCCGCATGGACATTTGTAGCATTATAGAACTTGCAAATGCGTTGCCAGCCTTTGAGGAGGGGAATTTTTGGAAGAGGAAGGAAGAAGTAAGAGAGAGGGAGGAGGGGAATGGGAGCGGAAGGGGAGAGGGTATGGAGGAAAAGGGAGGAAAAGTAGTGAAAACGGGAGGAAGGGCAAGGAGAGGTATGGGCCACCGGACGAAACGCAGAAGCAAAAACACTTCAACTTTGCTCCGATTTTATGTGAGGCCGTGGTACTAATCCGGTTCGAGCCGGTCCTTTCAGCAGCGGGAAAAGCTAGGTGGCTCTATCACCGTAAACATTAGCACTTTAACCAATGTTATCCCATACAAAAGGAATGGATCACTCCTTTAAAATATATATCTTTATGTCTTTCTTAGTGGTAACTATGGATGCGGCGGTGGTTTCGTCGATAGAGCCTTCAAATACATACTTACTCATGGGATCCCGACCGAGATGAAATACGGACCTTATTTAGAGCAGGTGAATTTTCATATTATAAATGTGTAAAATCTACGAATTTTTTAGATTTTATTCTTACCTTTCCTACCGATAGTCGGTACTTGCATAATTAACAGCTAACCGTCATCTGTTTCTTAATTAGAGATAATGTATATTAAATATAAATAAAACAAACCATATAATAATAATAGTAATCATTTATTTCAGACGATTGTCCATATATGTTAGTAACAATAGCTTTACCTAAATAATAGTAAAAGATATAAGAAATAGAAGTAAAAGAAACAAAATACTCGTTTACATTTGTCACAATGCTATAACAAAACAAAAAACAAATTAAACCTTATGATCACGAATCCAGTACTTAACAAAAGGTGAATCAGCCAATGTGCTCAGGAAGAAGGGAGAAGTTGGAAGATTTTCTAATTCTTTTTTTTTTATGGATTTGGCTGACAAACGAGCAAGCGGCTCACCTGATGGTAAGTGATCACC
>DWHO01002525.1:0-13202 GCA_018247575.1 Eurytides lysithous rurik
GGTCGTTAGTTACTATCTGATTATTCTTAGAATGGGTCGTTTTGGTAGTATAGTATAAGAGGGACGTAGTGCGGCTCTTAACGCGTTAAGACATGACGGAAGGCCGAAGCTATGAGACTCTTGGAGACTTCGAGAACTGCTTGCCGTAGCATCGTAGAAGGAAGGTGATGAGAAAGATTTATGTGTTTTCAAATATGTCTTCGTCGCCATCGTTCCTTAACCAATGATGATCAAACCTAAAGACAAGAACGGTGATCAGGTCGGTCCTTGTGAACGTTCATTTTATCTCCGCTTTTGGTACACAGTTTCGTGAGAACTTATCGCCAAAACGGAGAAGTCACCTCTCCGAGAGCACATGACAATCCGTCTGGGAGAGAATCTACATATTGTCAATTCATGTTACACAGCATCCGGGCACGTTGAAACGAACGCAGCAAGTGTGCGATAGTGATACGGCGAAAATTATTCGAGCGTATTCCGAAATTGTGCCTTTTTAACAAAAGTCATTCGTCATGCTGGAAATGAATGCAGTAATCGTGTATATATACGATAAAAAAAAACTATCCATTGTAAATGGGCTGATTGTCGACCGCGATTTCAGCTTAAGATACATATTTTTGTTGATAATTTTTTTATTGTCATCTTCATTCGATATAAAGAATCATGCCTTTTGGAATAGAGAGACGGTTTTATGTTGCGATAATGTAATGTGTTCCGGATCATGATCATGTAACTTTATCATCACGATGCCATCATCGCGTCGATAGCGCCGTAGTAAGCCGTTTGGCGACTGAATTTATGCTTGCATTGCGAAATTTTATATAATTAATTGCAACATTGTACGAATGCATTTTGGCGATTTATCTGTATAGATATAAATGTAAAGATATAAATATATAATTGGTGTAATTCAGTGATTCCCAAAATGATCGCGCGAGGATCCTGGCGGGTTGTGATTAGATCATATTTTGACGAGTTTTTGGGAATACGACATAGAAAGCAGCCATTAAAATTTGAAAATGATGAACGAGAAAAAAAGTTTGGGAATCTCTGTTGTAATTAGTAGCATTAGCAACATAAGTTTCTCGGCAGCGTTGAATTTAATTTATAATATGTGAATGTTATGTTGTCGTGCGTATTTTAGCTTGTATCATTGCCGCTCTCGAACGCACTGCGACCATTGCTTTGCATTTAGTAGACCAGTAGATATGATTGTTTCTTTCTTGCTTTTTGTTTGTTTCGTTTCTTTGGAAATATCTCACTTGCTATACCACTGACGCCGATTTAGGTGCATGCCTGTACAGCATGCAGGCCCACGACGGCGCCGTGACGTCACTCACCTACACCGCTTCTTACGTGGTGTCCGCCGGCGCCGACGAGCGGCTCTGCATTTGGGACCGCTTCCAGGGTCACATGCTCAATTCGATACACATCGTGAGTAATGTTCGCGCTATTATCTCTATTATCTCTCTTGTCATGGAGATATACGATCTTGAACTTCTGTGTGACGTGAGTCCGTTACCATCAGGTTGACATGACTTGCTCGGGTCGTTGCTTTATCTCCTAAAAAACAACACCAAATGCCGTGGCAGGTGTTATAAGCACTACACACGATTACACAGTTCCTTGGAGTACTCAAAAGAAAATACAAAAAAGCTTGACCCCCCCCCCGTAGGTTTATGAGTGAAGCATATTGCATCCTAAGTTCATTGACGATTCGTACTGCGCACTTCAGTATGGAGTCTAGCGGCGCCCCTTTTCAGAGATGAGAACAATAGGTTCACAAAGCAGCTGTTAGCCTAGAGTAAATGTGAGGTAACGCTTCGTGGATGATAATAAGCATCAGCTAATCCAACAGCGCTATTACCTTAGTTAAAATAACCGTGCACACGTAATCACAGTTCAATGAACAATTATATTTTTTTGTTTACAAAATGTAATCGGCATTGATAAAGTATCTGCGCTGTAGGGCCTCAACTATATGAGCCGCATGCTGCCCTTAACGCATACCCTGCTGGTGATGGGTGACCGAAGTGGACTCATCGCGTACGATCTTAGCAGCGGAGATGTAATCCGAAGGGTGATTCTTGGTAAGAATTTTAGATTTTAACGTTAAACAGTAAGTTACAATTCAATAACTGTAAATGTTACAAGTGTGGCATTACCATATATTTAGTATATTGATGTTTATCGACGATGGGAGGACGAAAGAGATAGTATATGCATATGTTAGAGTAAGACAAATAAGCGCGACCAGACCCGTCGTTTGTCATGAATCAAAACAAACTCGCCTTCTCAACAACATTTTGGTTACTAACCCAATGGTCAAGTATACGTGATGGGGCAAAGTTTCGTGTCCAATACCTAAATGTAACTCGGTCAAGAAAGAAATCCTAAAGAATTACACATTATGCTCTTAAGTTTAGTTTTAAATGTTTTACTTTGAACGAAATGTTCAAGAATTGCTACGAAAATTTCGCCCTAATTAATTTAATGCCAATCTATACGTCAGTATATACTAAATATATGGGTAACTAAACGTATATTGCCTTTATATAGACACCACGCTATAGTGAGTGGTTCTGGCAGTGAGATAAATAAAGTTTATTTTAGTCTAGATTATTTATTTATTTATTCTTTATTGTAAAAGACCTTAAATAAAGAGTTACAAAGGGCGGACTTAATGCCTGTAGGCATTCTCTACCAGTCAACCCGGATTAGATTAGATCATAAATAAATGTTATAACGATTTTTTTAACCCTTTGCCAATACACAAATGAATACAATCTTAATACCGGATTTTCCTCATGCTTTTCACACGGCTGCTTATAAAATTTCATCTGTTATATCATCATCATCTGTTATCCCCCTTGTAATAGTGTCAACATCTTTTTATATTTGATAAAAACGACATGGGTCTAATAAGTGAACAATTAAATTGGGAAGTTTTAAGGAAGAATAAACTTCGAATATGTGATAATAAAAAACTATATCGGTTTGCAGTTTTTCATAATATTTAGAATAGATTGTCATACTAAGATAACAAATAGGAAATCGTTACGGAACCGAATAAATGGTTATCAGTAACATCGAATTGTACCGCATTGTATGAGTAATGATAAACTTATTAAATTGCGTCCTAATGTTGACTAGTAAAATGTGTCAAAACGAAGTAATAAATTTACAAACTATAACCATAACGCGTGTAAAAAAATCAGAACTCAGAGTATTTGAAAACAATATAATCGTACCCAAACAGAATTAAGGCTATAAACCTACATAAATCCTAAAATTAAAATATTAATGTTTTTGATTGGTTTTCTGACAGTCATTTATTAATATATTTTAATTTGAGTTATAACAACCGTTTATGTGATCAACATATTGTAAGAAATATTTAGTCAATGTACGGCATTTTTAACGTAAATGTTTGATAGTAATTGATTTTTGTATGTGAATTACTAATTAATAATTAAACCTCTTGCTTTGTATTTTCATCTTTATTTCATTTTCCTATTTTGTTGGAGGTGGTCTCAAACTTTTCGTCGGCAATGTATCTATAAGTTTAGAAGAAATTCCGTTGATTTGCCTACTTCTCTGAGAATCTGAAGCTTACAATGACATGGAATCATACTTTTATAGACTATATCATGTACTATGTCATATATACGAAAGGGCGTTCAACGTATTCTCGGTATTGAAATGTAAAGAAAGGCAGAAAATTCTATATGTATTTTTTTTGTTCGATTTGGTCGCTCATCACCTTAATACACTTATTTGAACTATTTGAACTGAAAGTAACTTTTTCAAATATCCTCTAAAAATATTTATCTTCCTTGTCTGAAAAACTTTCATCGATTGCCGCTTTCAACTCTTCATCGTCGTAAAAATGCTTACGTCGAAGATATTTCTTGAGAGTAATATAAAGTTATCACTAGGGGATAAGTCAGTAAGATATCCGCAATCCCGCATAGCAGGCTTGCCAGAATAGAATCAAATGAGTTTTCTGGCGTATGGGATGACTTTAAAATTCTCTCTCTTCCTTTTTTATTCCACTGCGTGGACTCTTGCTTACCCTCAGGATTATAGTGATGAACCCGTGTTCCGTCACCAGCAACGATTTGGTCAAAAATACTATGCGGATTGTCTTCAACCCAGATTTTTTTTAACATTGACGTATCAATCATCGTAGTTTTTGTTTCGTAATATCTTAAAGACTGATAATATATAATTTCAAAGAGTGTCTTTAACTATCCTCACTGTTAGTATATCACCTCGGATGATGAGAATACACTGAACGCCCCTCGTATAATCTGTATATATAAGTTTCTAATTTTTCGTAGGCCAGAGCGATGGGTGCATTTTCGTGCGCCAGATTCTGCCGCTGAAGGATGCAATAGTTTGCGACTACGCGAACCAACTGCGCATTGTTCGCTTCCCGCTCGTGTCGAAGTTGTCAAACATGAAGAATGAGTAGTATTGAATTAAGTGAAAGACTAACTAATGCTATCACAAACCGCCGCCTACAACCTAGCGAGAGAGCGCGATGTACACTCGTCATGGATGCAATCGACATGTTTTGTACTTATGGTATCTTATATCTGTGCTGGAGGATTGGCGTTATCGTTTCAGCCAGTTTGAACATTTAAAGCTTGCACAGATTTAGTCCGCGCAAAACTTAAATCCGCCTCTGAATTACGTCCAAGTCGTTGCAAACTGCGCGACTTATAGGAATCAGTCAATTTATACACGTATGCCAGGTGTAGAGATTCGTCCTCTCGATCACACTGCATTATTAATTATTTTCTGTCTCTCCTACAACATGTTCGCGTACAGTTGTAAACAAAATTCAATTTTACGTTTTATGAAGGCTTCTACTTAAAGAAGAAGGAACTTCTATTATTACGTCAATTTTAGCACTCGATGGTACATAAGCAAAACTTGTGGAGCCTTCGATCCAGATCATCTAAACTTTATGCTAGCAGCATTACCATTTCATACATATTTTATATATATATTTAATATGATGTGTTCGTACTATTCAATAACAAACATCACTTTATTGGTCCAAATGCTTTTAGGAAATAACTTTATGCAAATAATTTATACTAAATATTTATATCATATTGACAATATTATTTAATATATACAAACATTTTAATATACATTTATGCTTTCCAATATTTTGTTCAGAAATGCTCTCTGGCTTACACATTAGCAAACTCATACGTATTTTTAAACTATTTGGACACCAGTTGTACGATGTAGTTGTTCCAAAACTATTAATTTAATTTTTTTAAGTAACAAGAAGTCACAAATAGGTCGTCTAATTTAGTTGTAATTGGAAACTAACCCGTAATGTATATATTTATTTAATTCCATGTTGTCATCAAATGGGCTGTTTGTAAAAATATAAGTTGTACAATAAATGTGAAATTCATAATACTATTACTATATTAATAGGGCTGTACTAATAATGTAATAAAAGCTAAGCTTTTAAAATATTTTTTAATATAGTGGGTACACCGGTTTTGTAAAATTTATTAAATAAATATAGTATAATGAACGAAAATGTTATGTCCCACGCTAAAGGTTGTTGTTTCAGCGCCAAGGCGCAATAAGTCTGTGATTTCTGACATTTTTTTTAGTCACTATTTAATAATAAAATTATCGGCTATCTTTATTTGAAATGGATCGCCATGTTTTGAACAGATTTGAAACTGAGACAACGGGTTATATTTATTAATTGTTACATTTCACCACAACAAAATCTCATTACTACTTTTCATGAAATATAAGGCAAATTTATCGAAATATTTCTCGCAAGTTTCCTAATATATAGCCTCCTATTTATAATTTTTTTAAAGAGGTTTTTAGGTATTTTCTTTTGTATATTTAGAAATATATCACGTTTATGTGTAGTGCATTTTATAAAAACCTTAACGAATTATTATTTTGCACAAACTACCTCAAAGATTCTTTAATAATCTTTTCACATAATACGATGATCACAAATGATGTGGGATAATAAAAGACTTCTAGGCAGTGGATCCTTAGGTAAATTGGTGTTATTTAAATTAAAACTATGTGTATATAATCGGCAACAAATCAAAAGCCAAATACATCACGTCATACAACAAATCGGTCTAACCAAAATTACCTACTTTCATAATATTTACGGAGACATGTATCCGTCATCGACTCAAGGGTAAGGCTCTGCACAAAATTATATTTTTTATTTTTTTAAAAGAACAATTTTTTTTAATGTGTAATGTTTTCTGCCATTCAGTTTGAATGCCCATTTTTGAATGCTAAAATAGCTTTTCTTTAAAAATTTAAATCCTTAAAAAATATTTTTTTGTTATTTTCCGTAATAACATGTAATAAATTATGTTGTACATTTGTAACTATCATTATAGACTCTAGGTTTTGCTTTATGTAATATAATTAATATGGAAAAGTGAGAATATGTGTATGATGTTAATGGTATTGTCCTTGCTATTTTGGGTTATTTATTTGTGTCCTTCTCTCCTCAACATGCTAATCGCTGTCTTTGTAAATATTTACACTTTATAGTAAATGTTTTGTTGTTACCTAAGACTACATTATTTATTACGCCTGTCTTAAACCTTTATCCCGACCCTTCTGTCTATATGTAATAATAACTATCTTTGATTTTCAGAAATTACTGTCCGACCGAAACAGATTTTTCAGCCGAAACCAAACTCCGTCTCGGTCTGAGTTTCGGCCGAAACCGAAAAGGAATCTGACTTGAATATATTGAAATTTTTCATTATATATTAAAATCTAGTGTTTTTATACATATTTATTTGCTTATACATATAGATATATAAATGATGTTAAATAAAATAAAAAATTGAAGTTTTTGACAAATATAGTTATTTTAGTTTATTAGTGAACACGTTAAAGTAAAGAATTCCGAGTGGAATTAAACTATTTTTAAACAATAAACATTCAATAAGACAGACTTCAAATTTGTGGGATCGCCATCTTCGGTCCTCGGCCGCCATCTTGGAAAAAGTGGAGCAAAGATCTCGTAAACTATCAACTAGCAACCCTGCACTAAATTTATGACATTATTTGTAGCAAATTAAAATGTCTACAACTTAATTTCTTTTTTATCTTAAAATGAAAAATAAAAAGTTATAAATGAAAATAGCTTTGTCAACCCTTTTAATAATTTCATGATGATCAGGCCATTGTACTAATTTAGATTTAGAGGTTTCGGGATCGTGGACTAAACTAGAATCGGTTGATCTGTATTCAATATATCCAATGAGATTCGTGAATCTGTTCGCTTTAATTTGGCTTGATTTTTTAAATAATTTATTACTTGTCTATGTTCCTCGTTATGAAATTTTGATAAACGGAGTTATTTATTTTTGTATTACATTGTAGAAATCTGTAAACTAAACCACGTCCATTGGTATATTACTGGTGAATAATTTTAGATTTGCTGATTACTACGTTTTTGATTTCCAGCGTCGATATATAAAATAATATTACTGTAATAACTAATGAGGTAGGCACACTTTATTCGATCTAAATTAGGAAAAACGTATATAGGTAAATAAATAAATTAAATCGAATATAACCTCTTTGATGCGTTATTTTAAAGTAAAACCTAATAGAATGAAGTTAAATACCTAGCAATTGACATTAAAATAAAATAATATCAAAAGTACAAGTAAAAACATAAACAATCACTTATCTAATAATTTATTATTAGATAAGTACGACATAGAGGCAGAAACTTGTTTTCTTGGCCGAAACTGAAACCTAACTTTTGATCAGTCACTAGCAGAAATATAAGCCCTTAGTTCGATAAACTGGCCCAGTGGCATTACTTTGAATTGTATAACATTACTATTTTCTTGCGCTTGCATTTGTTTGTGGAACAGTTTTTGATGCAGCTGCATCTCACAAAACCTTAGCCTGATCCTACCGAATGTCTAGTAGCTACAATCCTTTATCATATTTTAGTATCTTGGTTTACATCTATTAAAATATAATATATTAAAATAGTTTGCTGATGTCTAATTCTCATCTGAAAAAAATTAAAAAATGTTAGTGTAGAATGTGAAAAAAATTGTCTTGGTTACTAACTTCATTAATGCTACCTGTCTTCTGTAAGGTTAACATTGAAATCTTCTTAAATTACCTTTTTAGGTCATCTTCATCCTGAATATCATTAATGATTTCTTTCGACAGAGAGGAAGTCGAAAGTCCCAATCTGGGTTCTATTTCAAATAATACCTTGTAAGGCGATTGTTTTATCCCCGAAAAGACTAGTCATCTATTAGATTACTAACAAATTCTCTATCGTCCTCAGAGTGAAGAATACACGGCGCTCCTTTAGTTAGAAATACATCATTCAGGTTTCGCTCACTTAAATAGTACCGTGCATAGTAGAACAAATTTTGATCTGACAAAATTTGTTCTGTTTCTTGCTTTTGGGAAAGTATAATAAATTTGAAATTTCCATCGGATTGTGTCTGAATATCGATCAGATCAGATTGGCACCCACTATTCTTTTCCAAAATTAGAATGGGCTTAAAACTAATTCCTTTTTCTTCATAGTTTTCTTTGATGACACACTCCACATGATTGAATTTCTTTAGTCATATTTTTTTTTGATGTCTTAGCTAACATTAAATCAAGACCACCGAGGCCGTAAGCCACATGAGCTGCGACAATCATATCACAAAGTTCATCGGTTGGAATCTAACTAAATACTATCTATTTTATACTACCTTTACTCCGTGCAATCGTTTTTTTACGTGCTAAGTTTTTAGCACGGCAAATCGTTTCATTCATCTGTTTCAATGGTGTCTTTTTTCATCATCATCATTAATAGTAATGTATCCTTATTTTAAAATAAATTTTACAATTTTTGCTTAAGTGTTTGCAACATCTTTCATTATTACAGCTATTGGGAAAATTTACGTAAAAAGATATATAAAACTTTAATTGATTAGAAAAAATCTTTTTGCTTTCTGATTGAGTATTCTACTCAATATAATTACTAAACTTTAGCACTTATCAAGGTTTTCAAACAAATTTCAAAATTTTCAAATTAAAAGATGTTGCAAGAATAATAAGATTTGTTCGTAAAATGTTAATGATAGATCGAACAAAGTGTTGCTACGTTAATATTACTAAATCTTACAATTCATTGCCAGTAGCAAGATCCGAGAAGCCCTTATTTCCAATCGACAGCGACACTACTCTACATATACCTATAAATACAGTCATCAGTCGTTCTCACTTCATACGTATCTCTAACATAGCAAAGTTTGTGACGTTTAGTTAAAACGGTGTCCTTTTAATAGGAAATTTACTGAACCTATATATTTCAAAGTTTGACTTTGTACTTTAAAATTTTAAAATGGCAGAGTGAGTATAACTCCAAATTATTAATTGAAATGCATTTTAAAGAGGATGCCATTAATTTCTTAACTTCAAAAAGCAACTGTACAGTCATGCCGGCTGAACATGACATTGTAATTTACTACAAATTCAATTCTTACGTGTTCTTTTTAACTGCTTGCGACATGTTTAATTTGATTTTTTCTTAAAATTTATTATAAACCAATACAACATTTGCCTTTTGTCACTACTTTCACAGCATAACTCATAAAATACTAATGAAAGTAAATTATTTTACTTTCAATAGTACCTTTTCAACCTCTTAGTTTTTGATAGTTTGTAATATTATCTCTGTAACTATTTCAGAAATGTATTACTGTAATAATACGCAATTTCTGAAATAATTTATGAAGCCTTAAGTATGTACATTGTAACCTTTATTACCACAGTTTTTTAATACTATAAATATATTTTTTCAGTATCATATTTAATATATTTTTTTATTAAATATTAAATTACCTCTTAATAAAGGATTTAATTAATGAAAACAGATATATATTGTAATAAGTGAAGTCATTGCTAAATACTTAAAGATATTTGTTATTTTCGAATATGTATATATTTAATGTATTTATAATGCATGTTGTTTTTACTTGCCCACAAAAGATAACATATAAATATATCGAAATACTAATAAATAATTCCATATTGACGTGAAATGCTTGTAAAATGTTAAAATTCTCAAATATTGGCCAAGGTTATTTGAAGGTGATCTTACCTTGCTTCCAGTAAATGGTGCATAAATAATACTGAAACAAATTTTTATAATACAAGTTTTTTAAGAGATATTAAACTTTATATTTTTATTGTTTGCCTTTATATTATTGTTCAAATTGTAATTGCATGTACTATAAATGTTTAATGGTGTTTCGATGAACCCTAATAACTGTAAAAAAAAAAATTACTGCTGTGAAAACAAAAAATTATTTAAGTAGTAGTAATGACATGTAAGAATTAGTATTTAAAAGCTGTCTCTTTTATAGAATCAGTATCAAAGAGAAATAAAAAAAATCCATTTGAACTTTGTGCAGCCTGTTTCTTGGAAACTAAACTAAATTTTTGTTAATGAAGGTACATGCATAAATATGAATGCTATTTAAAAAAAAAAAAATCTTTTTAGACCAAAGGCAGATATTGCTCTCATCGGGTTGGCTGTTATGGGTCAAAACCTTATCTTGAATATGGACTCTAAAGGTTTTGTAGTATGCGCATATAACAGGACAGTAGAAAAGGTGTGGTTTAAAAGTTTTATTTTTTCATTGTTAAATACTTTCTCATTCTTAATACTTGCTATAATAACTTATTTATATCTATAATATTTATACATTCCCTTGTTTAAAATACAGTTGTAATATTTTATAAGTAATTTTAGCAATATAAAATGTTTTAATTACAGGTGGAACACTTTCTTGCAAATGAGGCTAAGGGAACAAAAATAATTGGTGCAAAGTCACTTGAAGATATGGTACAGAAATTGAAAAAACCAAGAAAAGTAATGTTATTAGTTAAAGGTAAGAGTAGTTAATAGTGAAACCAGTAGTATAACAAACTTAATATTTTAATGAGGTAAAATTATATGTTTACAAACTTCTGATGTACATTTTTTAGTTAAAAGTGATTCAATTATAGTTATGCAATTAAATTTACTACTTGAGCCTGCAATGAAATTATTATTGATTGTAGTATATGGAGACAAATTACACTCATAGACATGGAAAGTAGATGAAGGGCTAGTAGTGGAATAAATGGCTTATCAAGCATTTTATAGCAAAATTATATTAATATTGTCATTTAGCATTTATGGTGAAAATGACCACCTTGATTAACATTGTTATTGTTGACAGCGGGTTCGGCTGTTGATGCATTTGTTAAAAACCTGGTGCCTTTGTTGGAGAAAGGTGATATTATTATTGATGGTGGGAATTCTCAGTACACTGACACACAAAGGTGGTGCAAGGAGTTGGCTCCTACTGGAATTTTGTACATTGGAATGGGTGTAAGTTGAGAAAATCTATATCCCCTTTTTGATTTCTTTATAATAGTTCTTTTAGTATATGTTTACCTAAGGTTTTAGATTTATGGAGATAATAAAATAGTTTTCACAAGAAAGCAGTTTGTGAAACAAGATACTACGACAAAGTACATGGGCTATATTGTACTTTAGCCTTTTAATTTGGTTTAATTACTCTATGTCATAGAATAATTATATTGTGTGTAAAGAATCGGGTAAAGTATTGAATTTGTTACAGGTGAGTGGTGGTGAGGATGGGGCTCGTTATGGTCCTTCCCTTATGCCTGGTGGTCATCCTGATGCATGGCCTGCTGTAAAGCCAATATTTCAAGTAAGTATATTATTGATTTACTAAATATGAATAAAGCATTATTATATGCCATTTCATGCTGTTCTTGTGTTGTCATAGGATGCATTTTTCCTTTGTAGATATGGTCAATCAACCAAATGAAAATTCAATATAAAATAAAATCATTAAACACTTATAGTAACTACCATTTTTACAAACAAAATTTATTATTAATACATAATACCTATAAGTGTTATGCATCAATAATAAATGATGATTTTTATGACTATCATTAATGAAAAAAATGGTTAAAAAATATTAAGTTTTGATTTTAAGTCAAAAATATTATTTTTCATTATAAATATAACATACAGCATATTTTTTATTAAAATATTTCCAGGCCATTTGTGCCAAAGTGAATGGTGAACCATGCTGTGACTGGGTTGGTGAAGATGGAGCTGGTCATTTTGTCAAAATGGTCCATAATGGCATTGAATATGGTGATATGCAGCTTATATGTGAGGCTTATAATATACTGAAAGATGTTCTTAGTGAGTATTGTTTATTTTGTCCTAAAATAATGGTACCATTTTTGCATATGAAATAAAAAAAATTATAACATCAATGATTACTTTATGTTTTAGACCTGGGTCAAGATGAGATTGCCAAAATATTCGCTGACTGGAACAAAGGAGAATTGGATTCATTCTTGATAGAAATCACTTCAGATATTTTGAAGTTCAAAGATTCTGATGGTGAGTATTGATTTTTCGTGTAAGAGTTTTTTTTACCATATCTGATACCATTTTGAAGTTGGCTGTTTTGTCATATGCTGAACTGAACATGGCTCAACGTCAGATGCTTTATTAACACAATCATATCAATTATTAAACAACATTTATAAATTGCATTATGTCTTATAATTCAATATGTTAATTTTAACTTTAGGTCAGTATTTGTTACCCAAGATCCGTGATGCTGCTGGCCAAAAGGGCACAGGAAAATGGACTGTGATCAGTTCGCTTGAATATGGAGTTCCTGTCACGCTAATTGGCGAGGCTGTATTTGCTCGTTGTCTGTCTGCATTGAAAGGTTGGGGTTCACAATATTTCATCTAGATACAAATTGCCAAAATTTTTGCACAAGATTTTGTAAACTCTTTTTAGGTTATCTTGGATTTAAAATGTTAGACTAGAGTATATAAGTAGTGTATATATCGCCTTTATTTCACAGATGAACGTGTAAAAGCAAGTAAGATTTTATCAAAATCAACAATTGGTTTTGAGGGCAAAAAGAGTGAATTTATTGAACATATCCGTAAAGCTTTATATGCTAGCAAGATCATCTCTTATGCCCAAGGGTTTATGCTTCTTAGAGAGGCAGCTGAGGTAAATAATTACTATTTATTTTATTAGTTTCTTCTTTAGATAAATTTAATTTTAAGAAATATAA
>DWHO01002526.1:0-13201 GCA_018247575.1 Eurytides lysithous rurik
AATATCATGGGACATCTCACACATTGCCATCTGATCCCAAACTAGGCAGAGCCTGTACTATAGTAATCAGACAACTGATCATGTATATCAGACAACTGATTCTATATATTTGTTAAATACATACTTATATAAATAATTAACACCCAGACAACAAATACCTATGCTCATCGCACAAATATTTTGTCCTGGGTCAGAATCGAACCCACGACCTTTGGCTTTGCATTTAGTAGCACTAACCAAGGGGCCACCAATGGGCCAGCCACATTATCCCAGTCTATTCTAGAAAAAAAACTGTCCCATGTGTAAAGAGGCAGATATATGTATGTATGCATAATTCAATTAAGGTAACCATATTACTTAAAATTTATTGGTCCTATTTGCTCATATTCTGTGGAAATTTTTTTATCCATCACGGTTTTTACACATATTAAGTTGCAAAAGAGCTTAAAGAAGAAGAAATGAGTACTTAGAATCAAATAGTTCTTACCTCAGGTGCTTCCCGTGCCACTTTTCCCACTGGATGTCTGACACTGAATGGAGCGCAGTGGGAATAATAATCAATAACAAAGTCAGGGAAAGCCTCGCCTAGAGTGTGCCCAGGAACGACATCTAACTCTAGACAACCTTGCCTGCAAATAAAAAACTATTTTGTTAATTTGTAATCATACCATCATTTTCATTACTACTATTAAAGAAAACAGTCTGCAAAGGGAAATTATTAAAATAAAATTAAAAAGTTACACACTATTATCAGGAGCAGATATTATGTTTACCCCAGAAGTATCTTACCAAACTTAATTGTAATTCTATGGTATAGTATTTTTATTTGGTTTAGAATTATTTTCAGTTTGCACAGCATAGATAGCACAAAATAGAAATGATATCTTAAATAATCCATACACACCATTTCACTAAGAAATATAAAGTTCCATGGAAAAGTTGACCAGCCAAAATTTTTTCTGGTGGCAAACCTCTGTTTAATCCACGAGGTTTTTCAATTTCCTAAAACAAAAATATTATTATGCATTTTAAACTTTCTTTTATAAGTCAGAATAGCAATTTCCTTACCTCAATCTTTTTTTTATTTTTGTCTCCCCTGCGAGATCGCTTTCGCGTAGGAGCTTCTTCCGCAGGTTCTGTAGATGTTAACGCCACTTCCCTTTCTCTCTTAAGCCTTGCTTCTTCATATGCCGAAATTAATTCTGGACAATCCAGATTGTCCTCTGGTTCCCAGGTGTTATCTTCACTGCAAGAAATTGTGTAGAATATAAATTTATAGTTTTTCTATAGTTAAAAAATATACATCGATATATTTTAGATTTTATAATAGAAAACGATTTTGTCATATTACAAAAGATCCAACTTTACACCACAGCCAAAAAATGTCTTCAAAAATTTATAACTCATAAATTTTTAACAATAGAAAATTGAAATTTGGAACATATTGTTTCCATATATGGTTATGGATAAAATAAAGAAAAGAAAGATAATAATCTTTCTTTTCTTTAAACCTTAATTGACACAGTTAACTGGAGTATCCCAAAGTTACTACTCGATTGACTTTGGAGATTTTTGAGATATATATAATTATATGTTAACACAGTGATAATGATATCACAGATAGAATGTATCATTTATATTATTTAAATTTATCACCATCTGGATGTTATTTGGTTACCTTATGACATAAAGCTATACAAGCCAGAAATTAACTAAACCAGATTATTTTAATATTAATTACACCTAATTAATATAACCTATAAGTAAAATAAAGAAATATGAGGGTCATTCATAATAATTGTAAATATAATATTTTTTGACTTACTTAGAGTAACCTTTCCACTTTAGCAGGTATTCAACTTTACCATTTTTAATTCTTCTATCTAGAACCTTCTCAACTGAGAATTCTTCGTGTTTGCCAGACTGTGGCCCAGAAGATGCTGCCGAAGGTAATGCACTACTTTGTGCTTGTTCACCATCGGTCTCCATTGGTTGGCTTGTTGAGATTGATGAAACATTCCCCGAGTAAACTGGTTGCTGTATTTCCATTGCATCTTCCATTTCAATAAGTACCTGTAATAAAATGCACTTAATAAGATGTTCTAATTATGAAAATAAATTAATGTTTAATATAATTAAAATACTAAAACATATATATTTTGAAAATGATTTCATCTGTTTTCTTTACTTATAAAGTATTATCGAATTTATAAAGTATATCCAGAAATTAACTCATCTTGTTGAAAAGGATAATATTAATGAAAATAATATTGTCATAAATCAGGAATTTTCTATAAAACTGAATCAACAAATTTAAACAATGTTAACTCTTCTTCGTATTCAAAATGCAAAATCAGAATTTTATTAAACTATAGTACAAACTACAAATATAAAATTTGGTTCCTTTTTTTTAAATAATCATTTATTTTAAAATTATGCATAATTATGATAATCAATGTAAAAAAAATATGTTTTCATTGCAATTAAAGTGATTATTATTGACTATGGCTGCAAATGCACCATGGTTGGCCTCTGTGACATTGTAATAATCGTTAATATTGCTTCTAGTATTAGTACACAGTCAACAGTTTATGTGTTGATAGATAATATTCAATTATTCATGCAAGAAGAAATATTTTTAACAACTCCTTTGATCAAGTTAACATGTGTTAAAAGATTTATAAAAGTATGCATTGTTTTCACACACAAAACAATATTATCCGATGAGTACTTTTATAAGATACATTTACTATCTCTGCAACTTGTCCAGAAGCCATATTGCTCTGTTGTTTTAGTTCAGATTGACAAGCGAATTTGTGAGGTACATCAACATTAATTTTTGCTTTGCCACCAATGTTGTACAAAATATATACATTTGTTGTTTTAAAAATTTTGCTGAATATGGTATTTATTAGCTATTATTAAAAGTAGGTCTTCTAAAAATTTTGTTTATCATACTGTAAGTTTTAAATTTCTGAATTTGTGTAAATTATGATTCATGTGTATGTGTATTGTGTGTACTGTATTACTTTAACATACATACATAGAAATGCTCTTATCCTTTTTTTTTTGTATTATTAGTACACTATGGTATGAAACAAGCATGATCATGATAACTTTAAGATTTGATATCTTTGATAAATTTTTGAAATACATTAACCCATATAACAAGATTTCGTAAATGAAAAAGCAAAACGCTATCTAACATTAGTTTTTAGTTTACCATTGGTAAACTAAAAATTGTAATGTTGAGTAGTAGAGAGTTAACACAGACTTCACGAGCGCTAGGATGATTTCGGGAATTGTCTTCAGCAACGAATTTAAAGAATAACTTCCAACTTGTTATATCTTTTTAATAAAAAATAGATTATCATAAACGTGTATATTTATTAGACAAATATATCTTTACATTTTTGACAATAAAAATATTATTAAAAACCCAGTTAGTTAGTACTATAGTTATATGTAGTACATATAACTATAGTACCAATCACATACACGTAAACCGTAAAAATTCAGACTAAATTCTTACCGGTAATTCAATAGATGGATTAAAGATCGAAATACAATCAGTAAAGTGCACCTTATTTAATAAACAGAAAACAATTCAGTTTATTCTTACCTTATTACTAAAGTAAATTTGTTAAAAAAAATTAAAATTGTTAAATAACTATCATGAATTAGCAGCTATAAAGAAAACAAAGCAGCTAAATAGAAGAATATAAAGTTTTACGTAAGTAAGCGGTATACTTCATACGTAAATAAATATAGAAACGTAGATCTAAAAGATTTGTTCGCATTTGACAGATAATACAAGTAATATAGATTATATAGAACGAGCACAAAAACAAGGCGTAATGCGTAATGAACGTAAAGGTGAAATGGTTTTGTATGGTGACAATATTCGTCAATTTTCTCCCTATAACTAGATAACTGTAACAGCTTTTGTTATTCAATATCGTCGTAAATATTACATCTATTAAAAAAAGACACTATTTCATAAAGAACAAAGGTAATGCTCTAAAAAGCATTGATGTAGACTGAATTGTATAAAACAAATCACTTTATTGTTTGAAAGTCTATTAAACAATGAATGAATATTGTATTTTGCATAAAACAATTCAATGAATTAAATTTAGAACAGTATTATATAACATATATAATAAAAGTAAGCACATAGGAATAAGAAGAGTATTAAAGTATATACATAATAGAACGAAAATACATAATATAAAGCTTTTTATCTACATGTCTAAATTTATAAATCACGGACAATTTTTGATCACTGATTTTAGAACCATTTTCAATCATCTTACACACCATCATTTTCAGACAGTTTAAATGTATTACATTATGTAAAAGCTTTTAAATGAAAAACTCAATGTTATATTTTTTTTACAGAAAAGGTATGCAAACAAGCAAGCGGTTTACCTGGTAGAAAGCAACAACTTCTTATCTTATCTGGACTGACGTTGATGCTTTTAGCCTAGGCGGCTCTATATCACCGGATCGCCGAATCCATGGAAATGCTAGTTTCCACGAATTGGATAGACCCCACGTCTTGCGGGGTCACGCGTGTTGGAGGACATGAGTGTTGGGTCAAAATTTTACCTTTTATAAGTTTACTAACTATTAATATTAATAGGGGGACTGTGGGCTACGGACAGTCGGGGTCCGGTGTACGGACCTGGGCCGTGACTGTCGTCGACTGTTGATTGACAATCGGAACAGGAGGTGGTGAGAACCGCCCCGGGACCTGGATGAATCTAGTGTACGCAGTGTGGGAGTTTCGCCGTGCTCGAACGCGAATTCGTCCTACCGTGTTTGTTGGACTAGTGTACTGTGTGTTGGTGTAGAAAACGTGGTTGGGACCCCCGGCGGTGGCTCCTGGTAACTATCGGCCCCTTCCTTGGCCGGGTCGAGGACGGCGTTACGCGGACGTCGTTTCAGTACAGACGCGTGCGGATCGGGCTGATAATTTGCCGCTGCTAGAGCAATAACTACTGCGCGTAGGCATTTGGTAATGCGTTGCTGGCCTTTATAGTGGGAATTTTTGAAGGGAAAGTCAGGAAAGGGGAGGGATGAGGTTGTAAAAGAAAGAATTCATCGGAAGAAACGCGAAAGAACAAACTCTTTGATTGTATGCGGATTTTTCAGACAAGGACCTCCCTGGTCGTGATACTTATCTGGCTTAAGCCAGCCTATTCCACCGTAAAGATATTTATATCAGTTGTTTAAACCCTTTTTATATCTAATAAGATGGTAAAGTATATTAAGATTTAAGATTCTATTAACAGTTTTTAAAGTTTCAGCGGACTAAAAGACTATGTCCAAATATATTTAAAAATAGTTTATAATTACAATTTTTTAGCTCCTAAAGTGTATTAGTGTGCCTTTATTTGGAAGTCATACATCGATGAAACTAATTTTTTTTTTAAATTGATTTAAAATTGAAAACAAGACTTACCTTGATTTTAAATTTATATTAATTCGCATCTTGCATCATTTTATTAAAAACGCCGCTGCAAACAATACGTAATTGACTAGTCATGTGATATTGAAATAATGAGTAGTTTTGCAAGAAAAATTAAAAAAAAAATGTATGTAAAATGTTATGTTGTGAGTTGTGACAGCTAATTGACAGTGTTATATTAGGTTATTTTTTATGAATAATTTGCAATGTAAATATTTATTTTTATAAAATATATATAGTTATTGAAAAAGTCAAATAATTACTTTAGTCTCTAAAACTTTAAGATCAATAAAATAATATCCATTTTAAAATGACTGAATTAGGACCATTTTCAAGTAGCACTGCGTTCTGCGCCAGGTGTGGATCTATATTGCCACTTCTTCAAGAATTTGGATCTGTAAAATGCTATGCCTGTAAAGCGATTTATGATGCCGAAAGTAAGCCTTTATATTGCACTTTTGTTGCATGCATTGGACAACTAGAAATGAGCATTCTTAAAAATTACATAAATATGTCTTACTTACGTGTTGTATTTGATTCAATGAGTTATTTTATTTCAGATTTTAGTAATTTGAAGTTCCAGTACACAATTAATTTTAATGCTGTGTCAGTTGTTACTCATGAAAACTTGTTAAACCGAGATGATCCGGAAGGACCAGTCGTTGAAAGAAAATGTCCCAAATGTGGCAATGATAGGATGTCCTACGCAACACTACAGTTGCGTTCAGCTGATGAGGGCCAAACTGTATTTTACACATGTATATCTTGCAAGTAAGAATATTTTGGTTTAAGCATTATTATAGTAAATGGAAATTTAATACTAATACTTACATAAGTATTAAAGTATGTTATATAGTAAGTAGTAAGATAGTAAAGTATAAAAAGTTTTTGCGTTTCTGTTAATAATGGTTAGGTAACACTAATTTTTATGCTACAAACAGTTTAATCTACTGCCTTGTAGTAGTATACCAGAACTACTGTGTTACAATCTGGAGAGTAGTGAGCGTACTCAATTACTGAGTGTAGACATAGGCCCTTTTATTTCTCTAGGTGAGGACCATAGCATAAGTAGGCTGAGTGGCTCTACGATGCCATGGGCAAGTGTTTTGCTTAAAACTTGGTTGTCTCGCCATTTTATTTTCTAAAAAACAAAATCTGTTTCAACTATTTAATAGTGTGCACAACATATAAAATATATAAGTGCTTTGCTATAAATGAAAATTTTTTACCAACTTAAGCAATCATATTAATAATAATATATCAAGACAATCAGTAAAGTTGGCAAATGAGAATATTATTAGATGCTTATATCTGGCTCTTCCCTACTATTAATTTTTGGAAGTTGTCTGCCCGAAGTGAGGTATTTTATATTATTCTGCTTCTAAAAAGTAATGGGTATGCACTACTTTTTACTATATTAAGGGCCATCTTACACCCCTTGGTCAAGTATGTTTCCATTGGTGGTTTCTGATGGTGAAATTACTGTGTGGCAATTTTATGGCCAAGAATGTTACTTAGAGTCAAGTGGACATTGTCTTATCTCATCACATAAAACAAAAACCTATATTTTTGGATATAAGTAGGTACTTGTCAAGTTTTGAATTCAATTTGAGCTTGAGTTTTCTCTATGATCTCATCATACAAAATATAATTATGTTTTAAGATCTGTCCCAAGTTTCTAACTAGTATGTAAGTTGTATATTACAAAAAAAAAGAAGATAACTTTCTAATTACCACAGATTGTAGCTTTTGATATAAGTAATTAATATCTGTTTATATATATGATAAATTATTTTAATTAAATTTATCTATATATCATTTTTATTTTTATATCAGTGAAATAAAGTGATGAGCAAGCCAATTCTTTATGGGAAACATGTTTTTTTTTATAACAGCATTGTGCAATTTAGTGTTTAAAATCTACTCTATAAAGTTTTAAACTTGTGCTTATATTAGCATGAGCTTAAGCTTATGATTTAAGTGAAATAAAGTAATAAAATACTAGGTACTTTATTGCTTTGTGGTAGAGCTTCTTGAAGTGTGGTAATACTTCTGATATTATGTAGCTGTAACTACTGTGATTTGGTTACTATCATTGAATACTCGTTTATTTTTTTTTAATTGAAAGTTTCTACGGTAGTAGAGCCACGCAGCGTGACCCGCGGCTCGAACCGGATTAGTACCACTACCTCACAGAAAACCGGCGTGAAGTGGAAGTGTCCTAGCTTTCGCGTTTCTTCTGGCAAGTGAAGTGGCCGGTGGCCCATCCTCCATCCTCCCCTTCCTCCCTCTTTTACTTCCCTCTCTGCCTCTGCCTCCGTCCCCTCCTTTCCACTTCCCTTCAGCTTTCCTTCAGCTTCCTTTCTTCTCTTCCTTTTAAAAATTCCCCCCTTAAAGGCTGGCAATGCACTTGCAAGTTTTATAACATTGCAAGTCTCCATGGTCGGTGGTAATCACTTATCATCAGGTGAGCCGCTTGCCCATTTGTCAGCATATAAAAATACCCATAAAAAAAAATTGTTTTTAAAGGTAGCATTTTAATTTTATCGTAACATTGTAATTGTTGCTTCAGTTGTTATGTCATGTGTTATGGTGCACATATTTTATATTTAAATTACGAATTTGTGTATTTTTCAATGCTATGAACGTGCCTCGCAAGCATCAATTTGCTATTTTTTGTCACAGTAATATTGACTGTTTGGTTTAGTACTTATCAACATAAATAAAATGTTTCGTTTTCCTTTAAAATATATGCTATATTGTAGCAAAAAATTGTTTGATATTTCAACTAATATAATTTTGATTTGTGTACAAACATCAAAATTATATTAATACATTGATTTTGCAACAATATTACTATATTTATAATATTAATTTTACTATACTGAAGTTACTATTTTATTCCACACTATTTATAGAACAGCCATAGTGGGGATATTTGATATAAGCTTAAAAGTTTGGTAGTAAAAGGTATTTTTTTCTGCAACATTTTTATGTTCTTACATTAATCAACAAATTTTTGAATAGGTTTTATTTTGAGTTTATTTCTTTAAGTTATATAGATAAATGTATGTGTAATTTATTGTATAGTAACCGTGCATCGCTTTTTTTCTTAACTGTGACGAAGTTAACACAATTTGAAATATGTTTTTAAAATATATTTATTTTTTCTTGCAGGTACAAAGAAACGGAGAATTCATGATGTCGCAGTTTTTGTTATTTCTAAAATGAAAAAAATGAAATAAAATGTTTGTCATTTTTATGTTCCTTTCAAATTCCTTTTACAAGTCCGCTAGTGGAGATGCGAACGTGTTTCCATTAGCAACCCGTTCATAGTAAACACGATGGCCAACGTATCTCCGGCCTAGTTTGTTATCGACAATGGAGCTTGTTTAGCAACACTAGTCGTTATCGACTCGCTCTAACGACATACGTGAATTTCGACCCTATTTCCAAGGCATTGGTGCTGGTTGTGAGGTAAACGTATCTTGGCACAAGCGTCCATTGTACTGTCCACCATACGCATATCAAAGGCGCCGGTCACAGATTGGTTCATTCACAAGCCGCAGGTGAAAACATCCCGTTTTATCGGCACGCGCTATACGAAACATTGTAAAGGTCTTTTTTTTGTGTGCCGAAGAAAGCTAGAGATACCATATCGATGAAATCCATCGGCGCGCCAGAAAGAGACATAACGTTACAACTTTTTCGTCTCGGGCTGTAATATCGTGAGACCGTAATTAATTTGGTCGGTTTGTGTGTGTACCACATGCACATAGTGCGATAATTTCGCCGCGGTAAATATCGATAGATTGATTTTTATAACAGTAGAACAAAGGATAAGTATTTTTAAAACGTATTTTATTCTAAAAAAATACTAAAATATCAAATAATATCATTACTTTTTGTACAAGGTATATCATCGACAATGCTTTGACATCCTACGTTTGTTACACGATCAACATTAAGATAGGTTGCGGTTATTTACTAGGCAGCTCAATATCATGTACAATTTTCCCGGTTTCATGCTGCACGTAACGGGTTACATTTTAAAATTTACTGTATATTTTGTAGATAGCGGGAAAACCGCAGTTGGATCTAGTGAGGTGTATGTAGGATTTTTATCGATATCGTGGGCTGCACGCACTAAGCGCGGGGGCCGCGCGGCAGGTGCCGGGTAGACGCGGCGGCGCGCCAGTCTCTCGCGACCGTCGTTCCGATCACACGTCGCGCTCCCGCAGCCACCTTGCCGACACGTGCGTGGCGCAACCCTGATTTGTTGTTCTAAGCTCGAATTGCATGTATGTTGTGTTCTGTGGACTTGTGAGGGTTGTCGACGGCCACTGTCTCAGTTTCTCACCCGAGGTAAGCCCCGAACGCTTTCTATATCGCGTTTCGTGTATTTGGGTTATGTTTTGGGTTTCGATTTTGGTTGGTATCGATTGATCAAGTTTGTAACGTCACTGGAGATTACGATACGCATACGGTGTGCGTTAATTTGTTGGGATAAATTATGTCGAGGAAGAAATTTAGTTCCGTCTTCTGTATCGATAAGTGTGTCAAAATCGCGCTCCAAATGAAAAGCTCATGAAACGGAGATATTATTTATTTATTTTTGTTTTACTGAGAGCATCGTGAAAATAGCAGCCCTAATGAAATTACAGCCTTTTATGTGAATACAAAAGACATCAACGGGCGCACTTTTAAGTGTCGCTACTAAGGTTTTCTGGCTATTAAGCTTTTTACGTTTTGTATGCCACATTGAGGTTGAGAATTACTATCGTGACTTGCCAGTTACGCTCTTTTGTAAATATGTACTTGGAGTTAAAATTAATAGATTAAAAAAACTGATATAAACTAAAAATATGCATTATTGGCGGAGCTTTAGCATTAAAGCTTTACATAGTCAATACAAAAAGGGATGAATGAATAAAATATAATGTGCTGTATAAATATTTTTGTATTCATTCATCCTTCCTTTGTATTGACGCAGAAAGTCTGTAAATGTATAATTAATTATTTGGTCAATAATTACAAATGTAAAAAAAAACAATAATGCACACAAGTACTAAAACGGAATACTACGTGACTTCCAACAATAGTGATCTTAATTTTAATGTAAACATATGGAAGAGTACTTCTGAGTTTATACAAATATTCTTCTAATCTTTATGATTACTAGTATGATTTCTATTTTTTCACTAACTTCGTGTTTATGACTATACTCGTTAAAAGTTCGTATTTTTAAACTGCCGTTATAATATTTAATTATGTATAATTCCCGACCGAAATCGGGGTCGCCTTGATAACATATTGCTAATTGTTGAAAATAGAATATTTTAGCATATTTTTATATAAAAGCGGTGAATAGCGGCCTAATGTGCTTGTATTTCTTAGAATCTCGAATAACAGAGTCGATCTTCCAAACAGTGTCGGTTTTCAGTGTGTACATAAGGCCAAAATATTTTGTTCAAAAAAAAAAAAATTATCATGTCTGTAATGTAATATTAGCCGTTGTGTGATAATTAAGTAAGTAGTAAGTGAATTGACACTAAATTTTGTGCTCATTAACAACTGTATGCAGCGAATCGTTCCTTTTGCTTTGAAATGAGTTTAAAGTAAATGTCTTATGAATCAGTGTCGTTGCATAGTCTTAGTGCCTATAATTGAATATCTAAATGGTCAACCTTCTTCTTTTCAATCTTGCTATAAAACCTTTTTTAAATTCCACAAAGATAACGTTCTTACACGAATGGGCCCTGTGACAAAAATAGATAGGCAATAAGTTAAATAATTAAACTTAGAATTATTTAAATCATAATCATTTTATTAATCTCTGATTTAGTCTAAAGTTGGCAATGATTGATAGTTAACTAGTTATTGTTCAGGGTTAACATTTGTTAGAATTTTTTTTATTACTAGCCGTCTTGTTTTTCCTAAAAGGCGGTTGTATGACGCCGCAGTCTTAACGGTGGTTAAAGGGGGAACACTGGTGCTCTACAGTTCCAATGACCTGATTAACAAGCTTGGTTCCGGCAAATTACTCTTACAGAGCATGATTAACGGCGTTGGTAACAGTACCGTCAGAATTACCCTCATGATCATGTTTCGACTAGAATTCTTTTTTTATTATGGAGTAAGAGGCAAACGAGCAAGCGGTTTACGTGGTAACTTACCACCGTTGCCCATGGGTATTTGTTAATGCAATGCCAGCTTTTAAGGTGGAAATTTTTGTGAGGATAGGGAAGGGTGGAAGGGAGAGTAAGGGTGATGGGCCGATAGCCACCATACTCACCGGACGAAACGCGGAAGCGAAAACAGGTCCAGTTTACGCCGATTTTTTGTAAGGTCGTGGTACTTATCTGGTTTGGGCCGGTCCATTCAGCATTAACAGGAGTTGCTGCGTGGCTCTACCACCGTTAAATTAATCATAATTTTAGAAAAAGTATAAAATAATTATGACTTAGATAATTCTAAGTTTAATTATTTAACTTATTGCTTATCTATTTTTGTCATAGGGCTCGTTCGTGTAGAACGTTATCTTTGTGGCATATAAAAAAAAGTTGTAGCAAGATTGAAAATAATAAGGTTGACCATTTAGATTTTCAAAGACAGGCGCTAAGACTATCTGCAACGACACTGATTCATTTGTCATTCATTTTAAACTTAGAAGGGATGGTTTCAAATAATATTTTCAGTTTGTTTCGTTTAAATAATATTTACAGCTTTACGACTACTTGCTTAAAATGATTTTCGGGCGTACTTGAACCAAAATCGAAGTATTCAGTACAGTTACTGTTGCCAACGGAAGAGGCAAGAATTCGACGTGAAACGTAACTAGGAACATAAGAAAAGTAGGTTGACCGTAAATAAAAACTAATTAGCTCACTGTCTCGATACGCGTGTCTTTCACGCAGTCTTAACAGCCATTTTCGCGTAATTGTAACACATCGGTGTGTTGCGCGTTACACTGGAGTCACTCTGCATGTAATGTCAGACATAATTACAGAGTTTCCTGATTAGATTCGTATCTCTTTAATCGCCGTCAAAATTAGTGGTTTCATGTTAAAGGGTGAACAAAAACTTTGTTGGTTTCGTTAATTTACCATAAATATTACACACACGTATATAATTTATTTTATTATCTATGTTGTGGTCGTAAATCTCGTCTTTTACCTAGCAATTTGCTTTGGTTAATAAAGTCTCAAATTTAATAACTCACTGTGATGTATACTTACTTCATGCCCATCTTATTTATTATCTTTCGTGTGAAATGTTACATGCCCATTTTGATTGAGAGTTCAGTAGAACAGTAGAATCAGTAGAGTTCACCTAGGGCATTTGCACTGCATTGTCAGTTAATCTACAGTCAAGAGGTAATGTGAACGCACTACATTGTACCGGTTTGAATGGCAATATTATCCATATTGCCATTGTGATAACTGGGCCTAGAGATTGACCATTTTAAATCTTTAGCAAATTCAGAACAGAGACACAGGGGTTTTGACTCGCGTAGGTCAAATACATTCATGTCTTGTTATGGGAACTATAATGGTATGTCAGCGAATGCGTGCTCGTCGCAAAGAGACTTAAAAGATAACGGATAGTGTCCGACCGTAACTGGATTTTCAGCCGAAACCGAAACTCACGTGTATTTGAAATTTCTATATTATGCTGAAAATTGATGTATTTTTTAATACATCTTTTCGTGGCCCACTCCTCTACTAC
>DWHO01002527.1:0-13199 GCA_018247575.1 Eurytides lysithous rurik
CCGTGCGTCACTTCACTCGCGCTCGGGGACAAAAATGCGCGCGAGCACAGAGTTCGCCACCCGAGCGGTGAGACTTATTGTAGACACACACACACTGTCACTGAGCTTACGCACTGGGCGCAGGATAACTTGTGCTTACGCATTCGTACCAACACTTGATATCAAATCGACCGACCCGAACGGCTGCTCGAGTCAGTATATGATGTACGTTAATTACTAGACTATTGCCATTATATGCCCCACTTCTGGGATACACAACAGCTGGTCATAAGCTTGTTTATATATAAAAAAAAATATTCCTAAAGAAAGAGAAACATGCGCAGCGATAAAACAAGCAAAATATTTCATAGACAGGCCGGTCGAACCGCAGGTGTGCTGGACTAAATAACGCCTGATCACGTTCAACGAATTATTCGTGTTTACGCAAGCTTTACCTTTATTTACCTCAGTTTATTTTATCTTCGAGCCACGCTCGGAATGTATATTGATTTGTTTTAGGTTACATCCATACTAATGTGATGTCTTGCATTTGCAAATAATACATCGATTGACAAATTATTGAACGCTTCGATTGAGTGATATTATGAATTTTAGGACGTAGTATCTATTTATTTTAATACTATACAGCGCCCATGGACGTGATACAGACAGTGGCGTTACTACCATACAGGCCCAAAAGCCCGCCTTGCCCTACTTAAGAGTAAAATTTATAAATTTTAAGGCGAAGTGTTTCTAACGGAAGTAACGAAATAAATTGAGAGCGATAAAAAAGCTGCAACATTTTATCAAACGTTATTAATTATTATCTAAAAATAAATAATACCTAAGTAAATGTAACAATAATACCTACTGTGGCTTGAAAATGATAACTACGTTTGATGCGTACTATTTTAAACTTCTAACGAAAACGCGAACAAAATTAACGCGGTGGCATTCGGACTAGAAAAGTCCTATTAAAATTTTGGTCGCACGGTGACCAAAATTTAGGCGGGATTAATGATTAGTGTAGCCATGCGTTCAACGAGTTTCCCAACTTTAAATTAATAAATTTTCAGGGAATTGTAGTGAAGGTTGTTAGAAAGTGGTATAAATAATATTTCTCTAATATGTTGCGATTTATAAATGTGCAGTTAGATTTCATCTGAAATTTACTAGCGATTTAATTGTAAAAAACAAAACTACTATATTTCCGTCTGTTATGAAAATATTGATTTTCTTAAGGTTAAAGCGTAATTAGTAATGCGTGTGATTTATTTCGTGTTATTCTCTGTTCTTAAAGAATGCAGTAATTGTGTTAAAGATGTGTCTTGAAAAAATATTACAAGATACTGTATTGTAACTGCATATTGAAGATAAAAGAAAGTATGTTTTAATTGCAGTTGCACGTGTTGCAATGTACTGTACCGTTTGCAGCTATCTTAGCTGCAAACGGTACAGTACATTGCAACACGTTATATATATTTTAAGGCAGTATAAAAATGTCGTTCAGATATAATTGGCAAAAAGGTATTAGGTTAGTCAGCGAAAGGCAATGGCGGGTCATAGCTTTTAGAGTGCTCTGTGTAATTTATGCTTCCAGAGCAAGATACTAGAAAATTCTATTATGCTTCTAGATGTAACTTTTATAGGTACTATTAGGTTGCCGCATCGTTCCTCCCGGGAAATTTATAGTTTCCTAGCTGAAAAAATGACACAGCATAACTCACTTTCAGTAACTAAATGGCTAGTGTCTATCTTGGATATCCTTTGTTAATTTCCGTCATCATAAAATGTTTTTTTTTAAAGATATATACAACGAATGAACACTTATTATATATATATATTTGCTTAAATATATATACATAATAATAATATAATTATTAATAAATTAATATATATTTAAGCAAATAAATGTAAAGGATATCCATATATCTGACAACAACTTTATTCAATCGCTTTAAATTCATTATACGCAAGCCTAACCGGAATCATGAGTAAAGTTAATGATTTTCTTAACATTTTATTTTATAATTTTATTAAATGATTCGTCATGTGCTATACGTTGAAGGGAAATGTAGCGAAGAAAGCCACATATTAGCTACTACTAAAGGTTCGAAATCTGTCTGTTGGCTGGTTTGAGGTTTCCTAATACCATTAAAACTACTACAGTTTTAATTGTTCTTTGCTTAGCAGTGCGATCTACAATATGGAAAATTTTACAACGAAATGCGTTTCGCGTGAACAATTATACAGTATGAACATTGTGTTGTTTTGTCAAAATCTCATTTGATTAAATTAAATATTGCGTAGCCTGGAACAAGCTGTCAAGGTGTCGAAAAGTTAAATTGAGTTTTCGCTCACGAATGTAGTTCGTAGCTCGATGCTTTGTAGCCCATTGCTGCGTCACAATTCGTAAAGGACTACTTCTTGGGACTTCGCACTTACTTTTGCCAAGTGTTTTTGATAATTTTTATAAATCTCAATTTGAGTATGACATTGTATTCAAATCCTCATTTACGGGTTTTGTTTAGAATTACTATTGTTATCGTACTTCGATGTCAATGACACGTACGTTAAAATAAAGGTTCTTTCAAATTCGATTGCTCGCGGGTTTTGTTTTTGGATATTGTTTTTTCTTTTTTCTTTCTTTCTCCTGCCTTTATCCCACTAGGTGGGGTCGGCACAATATGTATTTTATTCCATACCCCTCTAACAGCCGTCATCTCCTTAGTTATTTTTTCTTCTTATATTTTTTTATCATAATATATCTTTACCTATTTAAAATTAGAAAGTTTTTTTCATTTTTGAAAGCACATGGTGCTGGTGAGAAGAGATGACAGAACGACTTTAGTGTGTTTATACACACAATTTGTTGGATTCCATTTACAAAGAAAAGAAAGGTGTGCCACCAAATATTACTTTCCACACTATCATTAAAAATTCATTCTATTTTTCATTTGGTTAATGTAAAATTTTCTATTTTCGCTATTTTATAATTCCTATATGTTAGTATACATTATTTTGTTCTATTAACAGGTAAAGTCAAGCGTGGAATCGTGTCCGCACAGGTAAAGTATCAAATAAAATTAAAATTAAGTACAACCCTAAAAAAATTCAAAGGTACATCTTTCGTATCGATCGTCGAAAAACTTGTACATTAACAAAACAGCTCGTATTTTACAAGCTAACACAGAGACATGACAATAATAAAAAGAAAATACACACGTGCTGACATTTAATACTTCTAATAATTAATTAAATTACTTCCTAATTACACTGGACAACAATACATTATCAACTGGGTCCGGCTGGACGTAAACAGCTTAACTAATCCAATTCAAACAACAATTACTCCAAATTACGTCCAATAAACACTAAGCAACACTGACCTAAAAAATAATAGCAATGCCCAGTCTATCGCCTCCCTGTACTTACTCTGTGGACGATCATCGCCTAAGTAAATATTTTGTCGGATTGTTATTACTTTAAACCTTAATAAAAATATTGAGAATGGATTAACACTATTTCTACCAAAGGTGTCAAAGACACCTTTTGAAATTTTAGCTTCAAACTATTTTCGAAGTTTATTAATTTTTTTCTTAATTAAATTTTCGTATTATTCACTATAGAATAATTTAACGATATAACTTTCCTTCAATACATCGCAAATCTAAATATAAGAATTTGGTGCATAAGTATACATACACAAAACCGTGGTAGAAATAGTGATAATTGATTTAAAAACAACTGTCATTCGTTTTTCAATGACGAAAAACAGATAAAAACGATGAGAGTTCGAGAGTCGCAAAATGAATACTGCGATCGATTCATACTTTTTGGCAATTTGAAACACTTCAAATTGGAAGCTATAACTTGAACAAATTGGTTGTTCATAACAAAAATGCTCTTTTTGATTTCCATTTAATTTCGATCAATGCCAACTTCAATCTCTTCGGATTTACGCGAATACTATACATAGATAAACAAATTTACGGATTTTATGACGTTTTTAATTTACCCTTTTTCGACATTTCGAAAGTTTACAAAATACAAAAAAAAATTAAGAAGTAATTGAAAAAAAAAATAAGTTAGTTGAAAACGCAATGATACCCGTAAATTTGTTTCATTTAACAATGCCGACTCGCCAGGATTTAGGCGTCCTTTGTGGTACTTACGGAAGGATGCGGAGGGTGATCTTGGCCCTTGACATTCTGCAGCTGTTTGTTGTGAGCGGTGGGTGTGCGTTCGCCCGGTGCGGTGGAGGCGCTGGCGACGGCTCCAGCGCTGCTGCCCGCCGGGGATTTTGCTTGGGGCGAGCTGGTGGATGTAGTCCTGCGGAGATGGAAATCGGTTATATCCTTACTAATGTGGTACCGGCGAAAGTGTTTGTTTGTTTCTTTCATAAAGCAGTCGGTTGACGTGATATTTTTCTTCTTTTATTTTTAGAAGATTGAGTGTCAAATTTGAGAGTCAGTTTGCCCTGCTGGCGATAGGCCAAATTGCGGCCATTGGGTTTGCGCAAAACAATACAGTCCCGAACGGCCTAACGAATACTAACACAAAACTAACACAATTGCGTAGTCGTTTCAACGGAGCATCTACAGTAGCTCTTATATCAATCGGTCTAATAATTTTTGAGATAACCACTGAATGCGGTAGTGTGACATTTGATGAATCAGTCACTTTTTTATGAAATTGAGCGACGAAACTAGAAAGCTTGGCGCGTAGTAACCATGCTTTTATGTTATCACGCGCCAAGCTTTCTGCTGTGCAAGTTAGCATAGAGTAATATGGACTGTGCGAGTTCAAAGCTACTTGACATGCTGCACTTGGAGATTTGATATTCTTTTAAGACGAAACGGGCAAGTTGTGCTCATGAATGTAATTGGCAATGCCACACAGAACTGGCTTTCGCCTCATCACCCAGAAATTTAATACGTTATATCTTTACGCCCTGTATAACGCGTGCAATGCAGCGCTGTATAAACTGGAATATTTTTTTAACTTCACATTAATGCTTTTCCAAAATCTGAAAAAGAGCCACCGTGGCATATATTTTACACAAATATATGCCACGGTAATGTGGCATATATTTGTGTTTACACCCCGCTGCTTGTTGGACCAACTGTTAATACAGTGGTTCTACTAACAAGTTCGAGTTCAATCAGCTAATAAATTTAAATACACTGTATAAAAAAAAGTAAATACTTACTCGAGCTGCGCTCTGCATCCCGCAACCGCACATGAAACAAAACATTGGAATCATTTAAAGGTATTTTTAATCAGCGTGCTTGCGTTTGGTTAAAACGAAGTTCTTTCGAACGACGAACCGATTTGCAATTTCCATTTAAACGAGTAAAATTTTTGCTGTTAAAGTAGCGGAAATAACTGTACTGTTTTTAATTGAAGCGCCTCGCTATTTAGCATTTGATTCAATGATAGCGTCGTAAAATTTCGCGGCCGCAAAAGCGTTTTTATTGCCTGGATGTGTTCCGTAACGGAAAATTCATAATTTTTCCTGGTAGCTCGAAGTTATTGCATTAACAAAAACATATAAGATATTTCATTCAGTTTGTCATAGTTGATAGCTTAGTACAGATAGATTTTATTAAACTATCTAGACTAAATTTAATGTGTGGAATAAGGTCTCCGGTCTGAACCTGCACGGCGGAATCGCCCTCGTGTAGGTCGCCGGGAACCCCATCCTCCTAATATTTTCGACGATGTCATCGGGTTTGGTGTCGAGCGGAAGCCCTTTTACTCCCACTTTCGTGGGGCGCTCGTCAAGCAGGGCGTGATAGAACCACACGATTGTGGGGTCCGCACGGCTACACTTGGTGAGGTATATCACCCGGTACTCTGCAGCAGATTCTGGGTGAATTTGCACTCTTCGACCGTGCGGCTTGGCGTTTTATGGGTGACCTAATTGCTGCTTCAAGGCAGCAAAATGTTTCACCCACTGTGGTAGCGATTACATCACAAACGGTGGATAGTTTCGCCCCTTCTCCTGAGGAGGCAGGTATCCGACACTCAGGGCACAAGGGCGCAAGTAGTGGGCAGCGATGCGGTCCTGTTTGGGCGAGCGTTGGATCCGGAAGGAGTCCCCAAACGGGACGTCACCCGCACTTTTATGTAATAAAGCAATGTTGTTTTAAAAAATAACCAAATTAACGCGGGAAAAGACACGGGAAAGGTCCTAATATATTAACACAGAAAAAATTGTTTATTATCATTAGGGAAAATTCTGCTTTATTAGAGAACCCCCACTTACTCTGTTTCGTTGTTTACAATTTATATTCTAGTCCCGTCTCTCTATTCTCTTTGGGTTAATTAAAATTCTGCCCGAAAGCGTAATAAGTACTATATCAAGACGGTTCTTGTTTAGGTAGAAAGTAAAGGAAGCCTTTTGCCCGAATGCGTCAGCAGTAGAAAGGTTTATTAAAGAATTTTTGTGTCAATACGAATAAAATAAATTAGATTTCAATTGTAATTTCAACGGATCAACCGATTTTCATAAACAATTTTTCACTGCATACGCAAGATTACAAAAAGTAGAAGTACCAAATTTCGTAATTTAAAATGATATAATTTTGCACCAACCATTATTCAAAATATTATCTTAATACTAACCATAACCTAAAAAGTCTATTTAATTTACTCCATGAGGCGACGTTCCAATAACGATGGTTGCATTTGAGCAAGAAAAGAACCAGCCCTCTTGTCACCATTCGTTTTGAGGCTTCAGCAATTTAACTTTTTTTTATATTTGAAACATTTTAAATTGATGATACATGTGTATAGATCGTATGAATGTTAACAGCTTCTTAATTTGTTTGTTTTTCAATTTAGAATATATTAAGTTTATAATATATTAACCACGCTTAAAAGAAATGTTTTAATATAAGATCCTTCGCTTTCAAGGGTTTGTGAGCATTATGGTACATATGACTTTGGTTTGAGATTTCCATTTTTGTCTATCTCGTTTGTGGTCTCAGAGCTGCGATATTGTTTTTTTCGTCCATTTGTAAGCTTTGTGCATATTACTTATTCAATAAATTAACTAAAGGATTAACGTTTACTTTTTATTTTATGTTTGAATTGCCTTAGAAATATTTAATCTTTTACGTAAGATAGTAGAAGCTTTGTTACTGAGTAATTGAGGTTCAATATGGGAATAACGGTGGGTTTTTGTAGTAAATTTATATTACTATTACAAGTGGTAATATAAATATTTCAAAATTCATCCATTAAATATACTCGTAGATGTGTCGGAACCTAGAGTGGATGTACTACTCTTGAGGTTATAGTATTTACCTACCTACCATTTTACACATGGCAATTTCTAGTTTTGATGGTATACTATTTCGCTTAATGAATAAAATGATACAGATAGGAAATGAACAAAATAAACAATGAATGAATAATTTGATCTTTTTAGTATCATTCGTACTTGATGGTAAGTAGTGATTTTGGTAAATGCACTAACTGGTAACTCAGTGAAGGCCTATATTCTCGCTGTATTTATGCTGTACTGGGGCGAAAAAACTGACGCTGGTAAACTGTTCCTCCCCTTTGCTGTACACATTACGAACAAGGAGGAATATCTCTTCCTACGATCGCGAAACCACCAACACCAAAAGAGTGGAGGACTACCGTATGTCTAGTCATCAATAAAGTGCAACGAAGAAAATAAATTATGTAACTCCTGCGTGCGCTCTAGAAAATAAAAACTAAGAAGCTAGCAATTTTGAGCTTGTGTTCAAGACTTGACAAGTTAGTTGTAACTTTATCTGAGTCACCAATGAGTATCAACGAACGCCTCTCCAATCAAATTAAATCAAATCAAATTATATTTTTTCAAATAGGCCTTTAAGCGTCTAAAAGTGCTTGACTTTGGAATCGTCATTTTGTTCCTGAGAAAACTACTACCAGCTTGGAATACAGTTCTGTTGTGAAAAGCCGACGAGAAACTCAACAGTTGCTTTTTAAAAATACCGTTACAGTGTTAAGCCTTAATACAATGTATAATAGCTATCTCATATAGTAAGCTTAAAGCAACAAAATGTTTTTAAATTTAGTTTTAAAGGGGGCAAGTAGCAGATCTAAGATATTTTGTGGAATTTTATTAAATACATATGCATATACCAAGGTCTCTGAAGGATTTTTTCACCTTTTGGAGATGAAATTGAGGTGTTATAAATTTATTTTTGTTTCCAATATTTGTTGTGTATTTGTCACTGATTTTTATAAATTGCAAAAACAATATATTACAAAGTATATTATATATTGTGAGGCAACCGTTAAAATACCAGTTCTTTTAAAAAACATCTTGCAGGAAATCTCGAGCTCTCAGGTTGTAAATACCTCGTACAATCCTTTTCTGAAGAATAAATACCGAATCTATCTCAGCAGAATTACCCTACAACAGGATACCAATGACTTAATAGCCGCTAAATGGCACACATACATATGATGACAGTAATACACATAGTCGAATTTGTTCTGGTCGGACCATTTATCGTGGCTCTGCCACCGCAAAAATGAATCTATGACCAGTAATGACGTTGGCAAAATGGTCCTTTAAACCCGACCAAAGTTGTTATTATTACTGTCTGGTGGCAGAATATCTGGCAACGCAGCAGATACCATGTCCCATGCCTCAGAAGCATTCTGTAACAGTCCACCGCCCACAACCACTTATAAAGCTATTACCGAAAGCGACGTTATAAGCTTCACTGGGTCAGTTTGTGTTGAATAAAATACGGTTACATTCTATTACTTATATTAACGTAACATAATTTTTACCAGATCGATAACGTAAAGGCTCAACACTAGCTGGAGGCTTTATAATTTATTAACGCACGCAGCCACGCTACGTCGTACGTCACGCCACAATAATGTTTTGTATGACAGGCGTGATAAGAAAAGCTGGAATGGACGCTTTGAAATCACAGGTGTCAACTTTTATGATATATTGAATATGGGCCGTAATATATATTGTGCGTATTCGTGTAATAACATCAGTGTGGCCTTATTTAGCCAGAATTGAATATCGGTTGGTTTTTCCACTTTTTATTATACACTTTTATTCACTTGGTTTTTTAGTAAGGACCTGTATAAAATTCAGTTTTCAGTAAAGTTTGTTCAAATCTAACGCTAAAGATGAATTTTGTAATTAATAATATATATTGTTTTTTTTTCTTTTATTAAATTTGTATGATAATATTTGCGCTTTTAGCCTATGCGGCTCTATAAAGCTTCATCGGGCACCGCACCCGTGGGAAGGGTCGTTCCCACGGGTTGGATATATATATTGTGTGTATTCGTGTAATAACATCAAAGTGTGACCTTACTTAGCCAGAATCGAATATGGTTTTTTTTACTATACACTTTTATTTACTTGGGTTTTTTATTAACGACCTGTATAAAAGTAAAGTTTGTTCAAATCTGACCCTTAAGTGTGATTTTGTAATTATTTTATTGTATAAGCATAAAAAACTTCAGAACCATGCACTTTATGTTATCAGAAATTGCTTCACCCTAAAATCAGGAGGCCTGTGGTTCGTCGTGGGATAATTAGAGGGTGTAATAAACAATATTATCAATAAAAATTATTACTAATTACTTGGTACTGCTCGAGACTACTATTGTCACTTTATTTCAACTTCGTATCAAAGTTTCGTTTCAGTATATTTTTCCTATAATATGTATGTTTGTCTTTAACTCGTGTTCCAAAAATCTAGACTAAACATTGTCAATAGTTAGGGATAGTAATAATTTCTTCCATATTTGAAAATTACCCTGGAACGACATCAACAATGAAATAATTTATTGGATGTAACCATTGACACTACTAAATTTAATTTTAAAAAAGAAACAATTTAAATAAGACTAAGGGCTATTAACTAATATTCTTATTGTAAAATTGGCAAAAGTACATAAGACGTCTTTTATTGTGAGTGACAATGGTGTGTTTAACAAGGAACATAAGGGTAAGCTCTATGTAGGACTTACGATGTTACTTGACGATGAAACGGGTGTAAACATTTCTCAGTGACGAATTACACTTGTAAGTAATACCGGATAACAATACCTTTCTGCAGTATTAGACATTTATCCCTTTCAACCTTCAACACTCACTACAAACAGGGAAAAAGAAAGATAGGGCCTGTGACAGATTTTGTTTCTGTACAAAATTGTTTAATCGTTTTCATTTTGTTCTAAAATCAATCTAAAATAAATAAACGAGTTCATCATGCATTGTTATAGTTCGACACTACGAACATGTTCCGTCTTATAATCTTATTAAAATTTCTGTTTAATCTTTGCTGTTCTACGTTTAAAATAAAATATAACGATTTTAGTTTTTTTGCGTGTTATAAAACGATTTTTTTTTACCCTTCACTTTGTAGCCATGAACGCTGTTGAAGTAACAAAAAGTATTTTAAACGTCGGGAATTCAAATTTAAAATATAACGCTATAAAACTATTTCGTTCTATAGGAAAATGAAATAAAATATTTGCAGAGTATTTTAAACGCGCGGTAACACAAAAATAAACAAATTTTTAAAGGTAGGTTAAAACCGAAAGAGGGAGAATTATTAATATTGGTATTGTGTAAACGTCAACAAAAAGTGTTGACAAAATCCAATGGATTAAGGCACGTCCTTCAACGCACCTTATGTACGCACCTGCCCTTCTTTCCCCTTGTACCGTGTAAAGTACCAAGACTATGTCTCAGTATAAATATATGATTTTCGATATTTTATGATTCCAAAGAATTATGCGACTGTAAAATAAATTAAAATGTTTACAGATTTTATTGTGTTTTATTTTGATTTTCAACATTACATGCCATTCAACATTAGACACGGAGATACATTCCTTTTACCCCTTGTATCGTGTAGAGCACAAATAGATGTAAGATTTAAAGATTTTAGACACATAAATGCCTCACATTTTAAGGTTGAGGGTTACCCTTATCTATCCTCGGATTAACAAATGAGTTACCATTAACCTTTGAATTGTTCATTTTAGTTCGATTCAACTAGAAAACTTACGTAAACTATTTTCAGGTCTCGCATTGTTGGTTGGTTGGTTTTGTTCGACCATCTTTTCCATTGAAATTATTGTTAGATCGTAATTCTTTACTTTAATAGATTACAGCTGTTTTTTTCTATGTAAAATATCTATGAGGTCGTAGTTACGATGTCTGTCTTAATTATAGACCCCGGTTATCTCGCCCAACAGTTGAAACGTAAAATATTAACACAGAGCTGGAAAACCTCTACATCAGCTTTAAGAGACCAAGTTATTACTTTACTTAAGGACTTAGTTAGGACGAGCTTGTAGATTTGTTACTTGGTATAACTCAAGCAAAAACTTGTAAAAAGATAGGTTTCAAAAGATGACATATTGTACTTGCCTATTTTCGTATATTCTTGCGAAACGAGTAAAGTTGCAATTTTTTAATATTTAATTACAGATTATTATGGCTAAGTCTACTGAAATCTTGTGCCTGTTAGTGGAAATCTTGTGCCTGTTAGTGGACAACAAAGTTAGTTGAGGATTACAAGTCTCTGGAGTCAGTCTTTGCGCCATGTGCTTAAAACTATTTATTTAAAACTATCCATTAAAATTTAAAAGTTTTTTTTAAATCATGCGATTACGTTGACGTGGGTATCCTACGTTTTTATATGTATATGAGGACTTTTTTGTCTATGAAATTACGAATATATTTATAACGTACATATGAATATCGTTTTTGTGCTTAATTTTATTCTTTTTCCATGGGTCTTATTAGTTTTTCAGCTTATTTCACCTACTACAATTTCTCCCCACGTCCCAGGACGGCTGGTAGAAAGTCTCAATGGTATTTAATCTGGTCATGGTTAATTCCTTGGTTTTATAATAAAGCACGAATAAGTAATATAAATAAGTATATATTAATTACTATTGGCTTTGGTGTCGCAAGGCGTGAGTTCGATTCTCACCCGGGCCAAATATTTGTATAAAATACAGGTAATTTATATTCTTGATATGGTCGTTTTTCAAAATTTTTCCTTCGTTTTATTAAAAAAATATAAGTTATTTCTAATGACCTAGTTTGATTTTATAGGCTGGAAAGTTTAATCATGGGACTAAATTTAAACTGTGCACTTAACTCTCTTCATGAAGTAGCCATAAAATAGATAGGAGTGTGGTGCTGTTAACAGCTTTTGAATGAAGACTATGGCTGCTTTTTCATTTACGTAGTTTTTAGCAAGTGGCAAACCCGTGGCACGAAGCCGAATTATATAATAAATTTAAATCTTTATCTGATATATTTTTTAAGACTAGCAAGTCGTGCGCTTGGTCGAAAAGGTCAAACTTGGTCATAAAAACACATACTATACAGCTTGATTCTGCGCTGCGTTTCTCCTCCCAGTAACAATGCTGACAACTCTGTCCTCCAAACCAGAACATACTTGTGCAAATACATCTCTGCCTAACCAATACATAAAGCAATACAGGTCCAATAGGTAAATATTAAAATAAATAAGATCGAAATGAATAATATAGAAATAAACTAGTAAAACTAAAGCCAATTTATATACTGGTTCTGTTACTTAATATTGTACCACATGTTCCTTCTAGAGCTTTATGTTGCTTTCTATAAATAACCTTATTATAGACATCTGAGTTAAGAGCACTTTAGTTAATGTTGTGTACTTTATACTGGTAATAAAATAACAAATAGATAGAGAAGCATTGGTAAGGAAAAGCACGGGACTTTTTCTATATACTTATTTTACGTATACATCAAAATTAGCTATAAGCTTTGTTAACATAACAAAACAAATCACTTATAAAAGTAATAAAACCTCGATAGATTCTAAGTTCTTTTTTTAATTTTAAAGCTTTTATTTCAGGACTTTACTTTATAACTCTATTTCTGATACTTTTAATCAGAAAAATAAGCACAAGGTGTTATAAAAGTTTACTCTTGAGGAAGCCTGAAAGTTTACGCCTCTGCCTATCTAGATATGTATTAGTTAATAATCATTTTCTGACCCTATTTTTTTCTACTAATAGTATAACAGGTTTTTAATCGTTATTTGAGTCTCTTCGCCATTACTTGCTTAAAGCGTAAATAAAAAAAATATATTTGATTATCAATTTAAACACCTTATACTGTGTCTTGTGCAAGTAGAATCACGTTAAAGTTTTATTTTTAGTAC
>DWHO01002528.1:0-13195 GCA_018247575.1 Eurytides lysithous rurik
GGCGGAGGCGGTGGAGGGCCTTTAACCGGTGCTGGGATGACCTCTTGACAGCTGAGAGAAATCAAAAACCTATTAGTTTAACGATAGATAATCTGGGCATTAAGAAATCCGTGCACAAAATGAATAAATAGACAAATCTTTAAAACATACTTTTATGAGAGATGTTTACGAATTTTAGGTATATAATTAAGGCTCTCCTAAGTAGATAGCATTACGGTGTACCTTGCAACAGCCGCAGTGTGGATGGGCGGAATTAACATATCGACGTTGGAAAGCAAAAACGTAGTAACCAGACATACACCAATCGACTTGGTTTAATCTATTGATTTCAACAATGAAATTAAAATATATATATATGTAATTTACTATGTTTTTGCTTTCCAGCGTCGATATATTCAACCCTGAATATTTTAAATTTTTTTTTTGTAAGCCATAACAAATTCTTGCATAGTCCGCAAAGGGTAATACCACTATAATAATTCGTGATCAGCGTTCTGTTTTGAAGGACATTGGTGCCTGGGTATTTGCCTGCATAGTTATATACAACCGAACATTTCTGTGGTTTATGATGAGTCTATGATTGCAGCACAGAGTTAAGCAGCAGACTGGTGTTTGATAATGAATCAATGTTGAGTTTGTATATACACTTATTAAAAACAAGCACTACGGGTATTTTGCTTCCAGTACACGTTTTAACTCGTGCACCTCTTCAAAAAACTTAGCAGCGTTTTACTGTTAAGAAGAAGTATATCGCTTGCTATGAGGCGCTCACCCATTTGCTCGTTTTGTCTTTAACACACACATACAAAACAAAAACTTTATAACTTTTATTACTGAAAGCAAGGTATTGTTTATCAGTGTTATTGAGTTGCATACTATAATTTAAAAAAAAACTGTCAAAACAGTTGATTTTTAAATCAATCTCTTACCTCAGTTTACTCTCCAGTTCGTCGATTTTAACTGTCATCTTTTTCACTGTTTCGTGTAGTTCCAAGTTCTCTTGGGCCAAACGCAACTGTTTTGTATTTAACTCGTCCAGGTGTTTTCTCAACTCTTTTATTTCTTCAACCACGAAACTGTCGCATCCACCGTTGCAACCACCCGTTGGTTCACGAAGTACATCAGAATATAAACCAGTTAAGGATTGATAACCCTAAAACATCTCTATTATTACACAAGCGATGAAGTCGAATCTCGAGAGAAAGTCAATATTCTATTCCACAATCTATCACAAATAGGACAAAAGCTAAACATTTGGCGAAGTAAATACCTTATTAACACCTTTAAAAATTAAAAAGTAAAATAAAACTCTTTACGAGATATAAACAAATAATAGTGTGTAAGTGATATCATTATCATTGATGAATTATATTATATTTCATAAAAAAAAAACAAACAAACGTATTTTTAATTATATAATTTACCTTTCGGCCGATCCATGTGCAAATGTCCAGAATTCGCCAGGGTTTCGTTCTAGCATTGCGGCGGAGCCCTTTGTCCTTTCGCGGTGTCTCACCTGATAAGACAAACCACTCCATGTCATTAAGCAATCTCGTGTCCATGCCGCACTCAATTTCAACGTCCAAAATAACTTTGTCATGTTTATCAATCATAGTTACGCGATAAAACGTCAACTATCAAACATTATGTGCTAAACTTAAAAAACACAGACGAGACTGCAAGCTAGAGCTACTGGTCCGGTCATGAATTTAACGAACGTTAGTTTTTAAAAGCGGGTGATGTCACTACGCTATATTTATCTCGTACCGGCTCTTGCTGCTTTTACTTAATCAAAGTTCTGATACGGTGTCACAATGTGCATACAATCGTGTGTGCTTGACCTTATAACTTGACGGCAATTTTTATGCGTTTTGCCGACTCTAACGATAAACCCGGCGGCACATACGTATTATAAACAATGCATACTATTTTCGTAAACTATTGAATTGAATTGAAAAAAAATCGGTCAAATAATGGACGACGTTATAACAATATTAAGGTCGATATAAACTACTAAATTTTTTAACACGGACCATATAGATTTCTTTTCGGATTTGTACGTTAAGTCAGTCATTCGACAACAGTAAGATTACGTCAGAATGTGCCGTAATAAAACAACATATCGCTTATGACACACACACAGACATTTATCTTAATAATTCATATAAGTCCTTAATTATTTGTAAATCTGTTTTTGTATGCAAAATATTTTATTTCTGTCATTTATTTATTATTAAAACAAACTTATATCCGCTAAATAAAAATCAAAAATTAAGCATCGTCATTGCCATTCGTATTGATCGTCAGTGGAATTCAGACAGTAAGATTTTCTAATATATATGACGTCATTGGTTATGGATTCGACTAAATGAATGGAAACGAATAATCAATATAAATTATCTATGTTTATTCATAAGAGATGTATAAATAGACACGATCCAGCGTTTATTAGGGTCTCCAGGCCAAATTTTGTTGACAATCCATTAAATTATAATATTTTTAATTGGTCGGCTCCGATATGTAGGTATTTCGTATGATCAGTACGAATGTAGTTTTATAACAAAATAGTATAATGTAAAAATGGAAGTCTGAAATAAATTACAAGTAGAGATTTAAATCTATACAAGGCTTTTATTTACGGATTCAGTGTTTTTTTATAATATAAAAAAAAAGTATTACATTATAATATTTAATATCAGCCTTGCCCAATCTTTTTCATGGGTAGAGCTATCGGTATCATGATCTGATAACGAATAATTTTATTTGCGAATTCGATTTCATTCTAGAAATCTAAATCGTAAGTAAGTACGAAGTAGCCAAAAAAGTGGCTAAAAACCATCCACCTATTACTACTTGTAACCCTATTTCATCTTTTAAATTATAGAGCTTAAATGTAATCATTACTATTGCTTAAATTCTAGAACGTGTCGGTAGGTGAAACAATATTTCTTACTATTTTAAAAGAGATAAAGGTTGTAAGTTTGCGTAACGCAAACATTTTTTTGCAATGTCCATATTTTTTTATGGATTAGGCTGACAAACCAGCAAGCGGCTCACCTAATGGTAAGTAATCACCGCCGCTCATGGACATTTGCAGCATCACAAAACTCGCAAATGCGTTGCCAGCTATTAAGGGATGGACGTAGGAGAGAGAAGGAGGATAGGGAGGGAAAGGACTGGGCCACCGGCCAACTCACTCATCGAACGAAACGTGGAAGCAATAACACTTCCACTTTAAGCCAATTTTCTGTGAGGTCGTGGTACTTATCCGGTTCGAGCCGGCCCATTCAGCAGCAGGAGCAATGCGTCTACCATGATACGTTCGTCCCATTCACGTTGATTTGTTGCTACGTAAAGAAAAGGACCAACTGACAAACACACTTTCAGATATAAATAACATATAATATAAAAAAAAGATTTTCATTATTAATATACTCGTTAAGGTTTCATTTGATTAATATAAACCTTCTTCATCATTCATGAGAAGTTACATTTAAAGTTATTTTTAAATATATAACCTTGCAGTTCTGATAAATTAAACAATTTAATTTAACAGTTGTAAAAAATATATGTAAATAAAAACTTAAATAAATTTCTGTAATTACGATTAGATTGAGTATCTTTTTCGCCGCTAATGTTGCTATGTTTTGTTCTTTTTCTTTACGGAGGATACATGTAATAAATTACTCAATTGTTGTAAAAGTCTATAGTTGACTTGAACACCTATCATTATATGAACCGCTTTCTAGATCACATCGTAGTCCTAAAATACAGTTTTATTTAATCTAAATAAGTCGCCGCGGTGCTCCGACATCTGTTTCACCGATGGATTGGCACATTCAAAATTCAAACAATAACAAGATTGGTTACTACAGTACTACAGTAAAAAGTTTCGGTATGCTTACTTGTAATAATATTCTTCCTCGATCTTTGTAGTGCGTCCTTAAATAAACTAGACTCTGATTTTGGTCTTATTTTGCGAATTTTGTAAGAACTGTTGCTGTTTATAGACTTGAATGACGCTTCGGACCCTGTTGATAGCCTGCTTGATGAATCTGATGATTTAAGCGACGTCCTTTCCGTTGGTCCATTGTCTGTTGAACAGTTCGGTGTACTGGTTCCGGTACATTTTGTCTTTTTCGAGGGTCTAACTTCCCCGTTGTCCTCAAGCGAATCGTTTCTATAACGTTTGCTGACTAAACACAATTCTGTCGACTCGTTTGATGTAAAATCTTCTAAATTATAATCTTTGCCAATTGACAAATTCACATCTACAATGCTACAATTGATTTGTGCAAAAATAGGTTCGGTTTGAGTAGAACTGTTGTTTCTACTTACGTCTGTCATAACAATACTTACAAAAGGAAGCGTACTATTACTCTCATTATCTTTATATTTATCTAAATTCGGCTCCCACGAAATATCAACTATATCTTTAGAACATTTCCGTATTACTTCAATTGAATTATTAAATATAAAATTGTTTGTATCCTTGTCAACGTTATTTTCTTTTTCGCCGTCCGATGTCATCTTTATATATTTAAGATTTACACACTACATTGAATAGTAATAAACAAATATTTAATATATTTTTATATTTAAGTAGTCGTTTGATTATTTAGTTGCAATATTTGTTTCAGGGTAGTCTTAATTTCTCAAGACATTGGAAAATACCGTCGAATTACAATATTACAGATAAAATTGGCCATTAAAATAAGGTACACACAAATAGTGTATCTGTGACAAAGACCTACAAAAATTATTCTAAACCCTATGCTAACATACTAAAATAGTATTTTAGTGTGTAAATGATGTATGTATACTCAAATATAAATTATTCTATCCACATATCCGTTTACTTGCATTGACTGCGCCAGGAGTAAACAATAAAGGCAACGAAACACCAAATACCTTTATTTTATGGAATTTGAAAAAAAATTTCACCAAATTTGAAGGATGTGTGACAAAACAGTGGCTGTTTAAATCTTGTTTATAATCTACAATGTTTGAAGTTAATGTCTTCGTTTCAGTTTTGTTGTATATATATGTTTTCAGAAATATATCTTAAATGTGTACTTATTTAACAAGACTAGTTTTACTACATATTGAATTTGGGACAATATACTGAGATTTTAAGACAAATCAACCATTTCTTATATAACTTGCTTAGGCGTATACGTTAACTGCTTTAGTCAGTAGAAAAAAAATCGGTTTTCTTCGAAGGCTCGTCTCTAAACTACCGCTAAGAGTTACTATTAAGTCTAGAGAGTGTAAATTATATTAAACATTTTAAGCAGTCGCACTTAGTAGTGCAATGGGAACTTTTTATATATATCCAAGTGTAGCCGGTTTTTATTCCAGTTAAGTATTGCTTGCCACTATAATATGAAAATTTAATACGCACATCACATTTTGTAATATTAAAGTATGAATTGTAGGGGAAAATGTCCCTATTTTATTACCTAAGTGTGGTTTATTCTTAGTTAAGGGACATTATTAATAACAATGAAAAAAAACATAAGCATATTTTTTTTAAAGTACGTGGTTGTATTAAAAAAAAAAAAACATTATGTCACTTATGTGCATTAATTAAATATAGTTCATGTTCACAAAATTATTTAAAACTGTATAATAAAAATATATAAATGTGTCTTTTTTTATAAACATAATATATACAATACCTTTTTTTATGGTTTTTGTATTGTTGTAGTACGATGTTAACCTGGTGGCTTTTACAGCTTCGTCGGCAAAGGCCTGCGAGCAGACGGCGCGCGAACTCATAAGCAGCAACGTAGCAGGTGCACGACGATAACCCCTGTTGACGCAAGATGGACAATAAAACAAACCACTAATTGAGGGGGGCACGACGCGATTCAAGGAGCCCTCGGAAGAAGGTTCGAAGATCGGCTTGAATCACAATCGATAGGAATAAATAATTAGAGGAAGGTTTATGTCGTCAAATTGAATTTAACCTTGGGAATATATGCTCGATCACTACCATTCGACATTTCAATTTCTAATACTACTAATCGTCCAGATGCTGGACATAAAAGACAATTATAACACAATGAAAGTGATTCAAAACGACCGGACACATCTGTAGGCCGTGAATCTGGGACCTCGCGTTCACCGGCGGACGCGCTGTAACGGGCGCGTGATAATAAGTGAGTGTTGTGCGACACGAAGTCGTGCAGCTGGTACGTGCACCACCGCCATTAAATGGTGGTAGCGTGTCTTCACGGACACTGTGAACTGGTTCGCCATTGCCAGTTGCGTTTCCTTGTAAGAGCGCAGGAAGTATGCGCATATAATTTATAGCGCTTATTAATGCGTCATCCAGATCGCTTAATACGCTTATGAGGGTCAAAATATTGGGTGCACGTCCCGAGAGGATGCTGAGTAAATTCCAAAAGCTCTTACCAACGGATTAGAATTGCTTTTAATTTATTCAAAATGTCTAAGCGATATTTCCTTGAAATATGCTGACATTGTGTGGATTTTAGATCTCGATGCAAATCGGCATTATGTACGTAATAAGAAGCGCCTGTTGCGAGAGGAAGGTAAACAATAACTGAAGAATGTTGGGTAATACAGTCTATTTGATTTGAAGCAATCAATACATTAATTATTACGAAATTGTGACGGCACAATACTATTATGACAGTATTTGGCTTAATTTTCTAGAAAAACACCCATCATATGATTTCATTTATTTATCCATGAATTGCATAAACATATACGTTCCGTAAAATAAATTCTAAAACCAGCCATTTATAACACATAAGGCATAACCAGCTTAAAACAGTAACCAGTACAAACAGACAAATTCCTGTTTTAACGTGATTTTCCGTTCATGCGCTTTTTACAGCCGTAAGTAACACAAATTATTGGATTATTGATTAAATATCTTTTCAGAAATAAACAATATAAACGGAAATACATGTTGATCACATTAAAATATTAGTTGGAATCAAACACACGATGGTTTATTTTGATGAACTGGCTGGTCATCAAAATGCGGGTAACAGACTGGTCATCAAAATGAAGTAAAACAGATCGATGTTATTGTTTTGCACTTTAAGACACGCTATATGTGATATGTCTATCTTTTTTTAATAAACCGCGTTTTGCGTAAGTTAGAAAGGTTAAACCAATGCAGTTATTGTACTTCTCCAATAAAAAAATTAGTTCGAGGCTTTGGATTACCGCACCGAAGTATCTCTGTCAAATTACGAACAAAATAATTGAAGGATCAGCTGATTATTAAAACATACGCTCTTGAATACAACATATTTCGTGTTTAATGCTGTCATGCGTTATGCGACAAAAAAGAAATTTTTGTATTTAGTGTTTACAATTATTGTTTTAATTTTATTACTACATCCTGATATGAATGCGCGTCGTACTTATGAATTTATAGAAAAACAAAATATCCTTACTTCGCTACATGAAGAAACAGCGGAAAATTTTACTAGTACTGCAATTGCAGACTGTGATTATCATTATATAATATATGACGATACAACGTTACCCGCAACTATGATAGATGAAGATTTAAATGACGGATACAGAATTAAAGAAGGCGGAGAATACGCTCCGAATGACTGCAAAAGTTTGTTCAGCGCAGCAATCATCGTTCCGTATCGGTAAAATAAATATGCTAATAACTATCCCGCTTCGTCTAAAATGTCATATTTCAAAATTAAATACAATTATTGAACGCAGGGACAGAGCCGAACTGTTGCGAAGTTTCTTGGTGTTTATGCATTCGTTCTTGCGTCGCCAACATATCCACTATCGGATATATGTTGTGGAACAAGTTGATTCACAACCATTCAACAGGGCTAAGTTGATTAATATTGGTGCTGTAGCTGCCATGAGTGCTGGATATCCATGTTTGATATTTCATGATGTTGATCTGCTACCATTGAGACCAGCTAATATATATGCATGTTCTAAGTGGCCTAGGCTCATGACAAGCAGCACTAATAGCTTTAGGTGGAGGATAACTAAGTATAAATCTTATTTTATTTATCTCATAGCAGGAATATCAGCATCTGAAAATGCACAAACTAGATGCACAACATTTTCGTTTATCAGCAGTAAATAAAAAATTATATAGTTAATTTAATTGCTGCAACATCCACATCATCAATTTTAATGCTTTATATAAGTCATGCCATGATTTCCTAATAGACTACTTATCTTTAAAAAAAATTGCTGAAATGTGGTTTTATTTTTAGATTTGTTTGGCCCTATGTAAGCTCTTTTGGTGGTGCTGTAGCAATATTGAGTAAACATTTCAAAAACATCAATGGTATGAGCAATAAATATTTTGGTGTAAGTGGTGAAGATGAAGACTTTTATGCACGTTTAGAGGCAAATAAACTTAAAATTTTTAGGTTTGAATCGCTAACAAGCAGATACCATAAAATGAAACACACTGAAAAACGGTAAAAATATTTTTGATTTTTTTCACAATAAATGTGCTTTAAATTTTAATTCATTTGATTTATAAATATACTATTTTTATATATTATTTACTATGATTGTTTTAGATTTTCTAGTAAAAGGAAATTATTATTTACAAAAAAAGAAATGGCGGAAGATGGACTAAATTCATTGAAATATACTGAAGTAGCCACAGTACTCCATCCACTATTTACTCATATCATGGTTGACTTGTAGCATATACAACTTTATATTGTTAAGTGAAACTTTGTACTCTGAAGTACCTGAATTTATCACAAATTACAAAAATCTGATCTCATTTTTGTTCTAAGTAAACCTATCATTACAAAGTATGTTCCTATGCAAATGTTTAGAAAAGCTTTAAGCTTTTATTAAGTTTGCTTAAGCTAATATGTTCCTAAGTGTAGATTTAGTATAAAACTAATATAAACTATCAATAACTTCAGTATTACATATCATAGTTGATGTTTAATACATTTATCATGTCTTATAACTCATTGCCTACTGTGCATTAGCAATGATGAAGTGAAGTCCTATAATTCACACCATTAGCAATTATTTTACAATTCCAGTTCTGAAAACAATATTTATGTAGAAGGTACTGACAACTGAGGATTGATTTTCTTTCTTACATATGAGTGACAAGTTAGCTCTTGTTCAAATATTAACTGCATCATTCAGAGTAGTTTATAGGCAAATTTGTCCCTTGCTTATTTAGAATTGCTTGTCCCCTAAATTAAAATCAAAATTAAACTTATTTATAAGTTATTCATAAAATATTGTTTATTTTACTATGTTTATGTTATAAATGTCAAAAACTCATACACCACAAGGTTTTTTGGCTAAAGTTTATCTATAATTGTTATTAATAGACTATTATGAAACCAATTCTTTACTCTATTAAAAAAAAAAAAGATCAATAAACATAATGCATTTGTTGCGTAACCTTTATTTAATGAACATCATTTACTTATTTTAAGTAAGATACTTGGCAAATAATTTATAATTAGTAACTTTTATACAAGCTTATGTAGTGAACTACTGAAGAATGTCAAAACCTGCATAAACACACAATGGAATTGATAGAATAATATTACAAAAACATAATTTACATAATCTGTATTTAATTTCAGCAATATTTTTCCACTTAAATGTTAATCATAAGAGTTATTTGTTGCAAATGGATATATGGTAGATCTAAATAACTCTGTTGCCAGATAGTCACATTTCTTTTTGCATCATTCATCATTACATTGATCTCCCGACTGTGGAATGTCAAAAAATGACTTTGATGTGTTTGTGGAACCAATTTTGGCTGTTACACAAATGAGATCGAGAGTATTTTTTCAATATAATGTAAACTCTTTGATTTTAATTAAAATTATCTATTTTTCTGACTTATAATATCAAATTAGATGAAATTGTGAAATAATAATTACTAAAAATTTAAAACCCATATTAGGTTTTTACATAGACAAGCATAGTAATACAAGTAAATTAATATGTACAACTCATGTTTAATACTTTAAATTACAATTTAGCTTTTGTGAGGTTCAATTTATCATGAATTTTATGTCTTCATTATTAAAGTATACACACTATTAACTAGTGGTGATTAAATAACAAGTTAATTTACTTAAAACATCACAATGACATGACATCAATTAATAACTATGCTAAAAATATCACACATTTTCAATATAATTAAAAGCAATTTAGCACCCTTTACCAATTTCTATAAAGTACCAAAACAACTTATAAGTAAAAATAAAATAAGAATTAAAAACTGAAAGCCCTTATAATCTATTTTCAATTTTACCATAAAGAATAATTTACAAATCGGCAATAATAATCATAAAATATATACATAAAGAAAGGGAAATGAAAAATTGAGAAGTCATACATATTTGTAAGACCAATGTCATGTTCAATAGTATTTGTAAGATTAAATATCTTAACATGATGCATGTAATTATTTAAGTATACTTAATATTGAATTAACAGCAACTTCTGATATATGAATGTCTTTCTAATGTAATAAAAAAATTCATTGCCATTTTTAAAATACATCTGTGTGTTTAACATTGAATGTAATACAATTATGAAATATGAATAAAATGAAGTTCAATTATTATTTACAATTTGGTCAGTTTTTTTTTACACCGTAGCATCTGTAATGCAATATGATTTACTTGAAAGTTTTTAATGTTATACATAAGTATTGTATGGAAGTTCCAAGATTTGTAAATTTATTTAATTTTTATGATGTATAATAATTTTATGGCCGTAATACAAGCATGCTTACCAAACCAAGTACAAAAGAAAATACCAGTTTTAAGTTTGAGCCAATGTGCAACCAGTCTGGCAACTGGGATGCTGTTATTTTTTCAGGCTGGGTGGGCAACAGGAGTGCTGCTATGCAACAAATACTAACTGTTACTGCAACAATATTGATGGGTTGTTGATCCCTGAAAATATAACTTGATTGACAGATTTGCTATTACAATTTTATATAAAGAGGTCAAAACATATTTATTCTATGTAGGCTTGTTTCAAGCTCTAATTGAACATCAGAAATAAACTAGTGTCACTGGTTCACCGAATTAAGCCCATTCACAGAAAGTGTCAAGAAACTCTGCAGTCAAGATCATACTTTTTTTTAAATTTGAAACAACTGACTACTACTAAGTAACAGCCAGAGACTGTTGTTGTCAAACTGTACTGTACTAGTCAAAACGAGAGTCATTTTCATACTTATTATACTTATCAGCAATTGTCCAAATGTCACTAAATTTTTTTTAATATATTTTAATACTTTGACAAAAAAAGGATTTTGGTTTAGACTAGTCAAAACTTGGCTACTCTAAGAGAATCACTAGGCTTAATCCGATGTATATGTATTTAGATCTTAAACCAAGATAATAGAAAGCAATACAAGAAATAAAAACAAAAGTACAATCAATTCAATTTTTATAAAAAAAAATTATATGTAAAAAAAGGCAATGATAATCACTGCTTATATCATACAAGGCTGACAACCTCTGCTTAAGATGATTTTTTTTAATTTATGTAAATAAAAAAATTTTCATCTCCTGTCTCACATTCAGACCTAATTTCATATATGTATCTATAAATAAATTATATAATACCACTAATCCCATTTTAAGCAAACCTGATAGAATTTGTTGTATTATGGCACAATATTGGAGCAAAATATATAAAATTAAGATGTTTTACCTGTGGTGCAAAGGATGATTGCATGTTATCCTTGTTAATTCCTCTGCGGGCCTTACAGTTTGAACTTTAGTTGTCAAGGGGTGGAAGCTATCACCTAAACTTTCTTGTATGGTGTTAAGAGGTTCACCTTCTATTAGTTTAGTAGGAATGTCTCTCTTACCCAGAGCCTGAAATAAATGAATATTAAAAAAAAAGATTCCCTTGTATAATAATTTCAATGCATATTAATATTTTTAACAATTTATATTTACATATATATAATTCTAATTTTTCTCAGATCAAGTAATAAAATAACATACCTGCTGGGTATTTCTATCATACATTGTAATGCGAAATTTTTCTGTTGTGTTACAATGAGTTGCTGAAGGTTGCGTATATCGAACTACTATATCTATACAACTTTGCGGCGCAATCACACCTTCTGGGTCAATAACAGTAAACTTGTTTGGCGATGTACATAACACTGAAAACATCATATTAATTTTTTAACATAAACCATATGGCTGATTACGTTTATCGTATGTTTATAATATACCTTTAAAATTTACTGAGAAATCGTATGGATTGTAAACTGTTAATAATTGTTTATGTGTATGCCTTGCATTTAGATAAAATTCCAATGAAACAGGGAACACAAAAACTGGAAAGTTTTTCATTTTTTATTCGTTTCATTAACTAGAACAAAGTAAAAATACCACAACAATTTCGATTGTTTCGCATCTCGCAATTATTTGACATCTGACAGCTGAGTTTTGACATATTAAAGTGTATTCCTGTCTAGGAGCAATTACAAGCCTGTTCCTGTCAATTAAAAATAATGTTGGGGATTTTTGTAACGAAAATTTTTATCATGCTATAATCAATGCTAATTCGAATATTAAAGACATTTAAATAAAATTGTTTTTTTTTATTTGTTTATTCACCATTATCAGTAGTATGCATAATTTGTGCAGAAGCAGCTTGTCATCCGAATTGATATTAAAAGTGTTAAATGTAAAATATCTTCACAGAGGATGAAGTATGTAGTTTTTTTTATAGATTAGGAGGAAACGAGCAAGCGATCCCCGCCGCCCAAGGATGTTCGCAGCATTAAAATAATTGCAACGTTACTGGCCTTTAAGGTAGGAATAAGCTCTTGAAGAACCCTAAGTCGTATCGGTCCTGAAATATCGCCAGCGGCAACCGGTTCCACAATTTTGCGGTGCGTGGCAGAAAGTTCCGTGATAACCGCTTGGTGGTGGAATGCCAAACATCTAAGTAGTATTGATGTTATCCGGTGGTTTGCCGCGTAGTGGGGTGGCAGTACTCATCACTCATCACATCAAATCAAAATACTTTTATTCAAATAGGCCTTTACAACCACTTATGAATCGTCATTTCTACATCACAAATCGTGAAAAAGCTACCAGCGGCTCGGAATGCAGTTCTGCTGAGAAGAGCCGGCGAGAAACTCAACAGTTGCTCTTTTAAAATGTCGTTACAGTAT